>PVKM010048785.1:0-11097 GCA_004027735.1 Carollia perspicillata
ACTACAATTCAATAGGAGTTTATCTACATTAAGATGAGGAGAATAAGTTTTCACTTTCAAAAACTGAACCATAAGAAAGGCCTTTCTCTAGTGATCACTAAACTGAGCTGTCCCTAAACAGATTGTAATGAAACATTTGTTCACCATTAGAAGATCTGGAATCTTCACTTACCATTGGCTTACTCTTACTGGATATTTACCGTCAATTTATTGTCTCTCTCTCTCCTTCTTCCCTTCTCTTACACACACACACACACACACACACACACACACACACACACGCCAACCAGTTCCTCAGTTGATATAATTGGCACATCAGTATATATGCCATTTCTTGCTTCTCATTTCACGACGTCCAGAATGCTACTGGGGAGCTCATTGCACTCTGTTTCCTTAGCAAACTGCACAGAGGGTGGCCCATAGCGGATATTTAGTGGAACTATACAGTTAATGGGCTGTTAGGCAATTTTGTCAAATGAGTTGTTTTCTGGTGACTTATCTGTAATACTGAGGGAGCTCTACACTGTTATCTGTTTGTAAATAATTGGAAATCCTTGCAGAGCTTTCAGGGGGAAATGCTTTATGGCTGAATGGAGTTGATTCCCCCGGTAGTTTAAGTTTTCTTACATAAATCTCCTTTGCTGACCTCAAACCCTTACCTATCTTATCTCATCTTTTTTTTCTCCCCGGAGGAAGAAAAACAAATAAACAAAACTGGACTTGTTAGAATACAATAGGTTGTTAAGAGAGAGCTTGATTAGTTGGTGATTAGTGTTGTTTTAATTAAATAGGATACAAAGATGGAGCCCATGGGGAAGTTGTTTACTTTCGGAAGAAATGGATTAGCACGGAGCTTCCACGAGGGGACAGGGATCCTTGTTCTGCAGTTTGGTGGTTGCTGTTCTTCAGGATGAAACTCAATCTGACGACCAAGGACACTATTAGGGCAACTTGTAAACATTTCATTTTGGGGGGTCAATTAAAATAACAATACATTTGTGCTGGGCTTTGCAATTTACAGAATGGTTGATATAGTTAAGTTTTTCCTTCCTTTTTCAATACCCTACCTTACATCCTTTATCCCATCCATGGCAGTTGTATCAAGCAGTAGGCCCTAGTGGTAATCTTAAAGTTCTTGTAAATGTTGAAATAGAAAACAGTAATCTTAAAATTAAAAAAAATTAATAAAAATGCTCTCTCTGTTAGTGCCCACTTTCCACTGTACAACTAAAAAAAAAATCTGCACCCTGAAAACTATATCTGGGCCCAAGTCAGTGGAGCTAGAAACAAAGCCAACCTTTTCAGAAGCCCTCTGCTTCCTCACGAAGAGCAGGCTGTTGGAAATCGCAGAGAAACTGGTAATTTTCAATTAGGAAGAAGAAGGTTGGTATGAAACCTATCTCCCATTAACCATCAGATGGACTTGACGTGCCATGTTACATGACAGCTAGAAAGAGGAGCCTGCTGCGAAGGTCCAAGACGGCAAAGGGACCAACCCGAGCATGCGTGTGTGCGCGCGCGCGCACGCGCGCGACACAGCTGCCTTCTCGACAGACAGAGGGCTCCAGCATCCCACATAGTCAGGGAGGGGTGAAACAGAACAGCTGTGCCCTGGCTTCTCCTGCCTTGAAGAAAGGCTGGGACCCCAATCAGGATTTCATTTTTCATGAAGGAGAATATTTTAGAGAAAAATGAGAATTAATAAAAGGGCTTTTAATTTTTTTAAATAAGCCAGAAGTACATAAGCTAGAATTGGGCTCACAGCAGGAGAAACCCGACCTAGAAATCAGTGTATTTTGCTGAGATCACTGAGGAAATAAACGCTCCTCCTTCAGAGAAACTTAGCTTTAAAATCCTGGTGTCAAGAACTCACCAAGTCCATTCCCCTGAGCCCCCCTCCCCCGCTCCTCTGCCTCTGTCTGGCACCAGAGGTGGGCAGTCAACTGGAGGCCGGCGGTCATGGCAGCAGACACATTCCAGATGGAAAGATCATTCTGTTTCTAGACACTGTAACAAAGGACTTGGCAGTTGGTGAGTAACCCTCCTGCTGGGAGCAGGTGTCTTCCCTTTGAAAGGCTGCATTTTGTGCAGAAGAGCTTGAAAAGGACTGTAACTGGTAGCAGGTCAAACAAGTTGGGGGTTTTGAGAAGTCTTGGCTAACCAGCTTGAGGTGAGGAGTAATGACGTGGGAAATGAATTACCTGTTTACTAATGTCACAATAATTCAGCCATTTGTTTTGATCGGAGCACAGTGTTAGGGCTCCCTGCTGCCAGGCAGGGGATCTGGCCACTGAAAGGCTCCATGGAGACTGTTGGTGGGGAGGACAGTACATTCAAAGGCACACACACACACACAGAAAAGCATAAACTAGATTTTGGAAAATAACTCCATAGTGTGAGCTAGGAAGTCCTTCATTGAAATATATCACACTTCTAAAAGGTGATTGTATTACTTTGAAGTAATATCTTCTGCAAGGAATTCAACACAATCAAAAATCTTTAGGCTAACTACCCAAACACTCAACAAGAGTAGAATGGTTAAATAAATTGAGATTTGGCTTCTCCACAGATGAACAATTACAAATGTGTGCGACAGTATGGTTGCACAAAACAGGAGTGCGTGTGTCGTGTGTGTGGTTAGAAGGCAGGAGAGGGTTACCTGAGGCTGCAGAGAGGTGGGGGCTTGTTGGTGACTGACAGGGGGCCTGAGCAGACGCGAGCAGCGCTGACTCTTGGTCCAGGGGCCGCTTACGTGAATGTGCTCAGGTTGTGATGGGTCATCAAACCAAACGCCGTATGCACTTGCCTGTATACGTCTTTCACCTTAATTCAAAGCTAAAACATCAAGTCCCCTGATATAAGAGGTTCTGATAAGATGTGATCTATACATTTAAAATACAGAATAACAGTCTACTGAACTTCTGTAGGAAAATCAATGAGGCTTCGATTTTACTCCTGATACGGGATCGCTGTGCCTGTGGCCGAGCGAGTCCTGGGTCATGAGTAGACTTGAGATTGAGGCCTCTGAGGCAGGTGATGAGTGTGGCTGGGGTAACTGCCACCACGTGTTCTCCATCCCCCTCCTGATAAAATTCTAACGGTGGCCTCTCTTTGGTTAACCTTAAATTGGAAACGCACTCTACTTCTCTCTCACGTTGAAGGTAAAACTGTGCCTGGCACATACAAATAAATTATGTGAAAGTATGTATGTGAGCTCTGGGGACAAAGTTAAACTGAATCTTTTTTCTCTACATTCTTCTACTTCTTCCGCTATGGATATTCACCTACCATATCTATTTCCTGTTCAGTAGTCTGAAAGTTGCTACTATAACTTGATTTTTTATTAAGTTGTAAATTGCCTGACAGGACATGTGTGATAATGAGCTCAAATAAGTATGGGGAGTGTTGACATCTAATTCCAGCTTTTTCCTTTTCATGCTGGAATCTTAGGTAAGTCACCTCCTCCCTCGGAGGCCTCAGTTTCTTCATCTGTAGGATGAGCTAGTTAAGAGGAACAGCCTCTTAAAGATTCATGACTCGGCACCATCAATGACGAAGGTTTGACAAAGCTAGATATCATGCGGTACAAATACTCCAATGGAAGCAATTCCCAGGTCCTTTTACTGGATGATTTATGGGGGTGAGGGGAAGAAAACCAAAACCACTAAGATTGACTGGATTATGGAAGAGTTTCCCCCCCTATATTATAATAAAAATCATTTCACATGCCCTGGGATGGCAGTGAACGGCTCAGTGACAAGATTTTTCCTGCATTATAAGCAGTGGTCATCATCATTGTCATCCTCACTTAAAACACTGCAGTTCTAATAAAGAGAGGAGAAAATGACCCCCATCTGAATGAAATAAGTCAAGCCAGAGTGACGTTTGTCCTTCTGAGTTAAGAAAGTAAGTCCTAACCCGGAGCTCCGGGACCCTGTAATTACAGTAAATCCACCCCATCAGCTTGTAACTGGGATTATGACATCGGCTTGGACCATATTCCCACTCCCTAGAGGAGAAATGGTTTATGAAGAACTGGCACGTTTCAAGTTCAGGGAATGTTCACAACCTGAGGAGATATCGAACTGAGCAATACTATTGTCACAAAGGGGCCATTTTCAACACTGTAAATTTTCCTTATTTCTTCTAAGATTAGAGTTGGTATAAGGTACAAGTCTATCAGAGGAGAGGACGTAAGTCCTTCTGGGCAAATAATTCAGGCACCACACAAACCATCTCAAGGTCTGGGATGTGAGGAGAGCTGCCGTGTCAAACTGGTTCGGTGCTATTTCCACCTGTGAGCTCTGACAACTGACTGCTGCTTGTCACCTACTCCTGGAGAACTGAGAACAAATAAGCAAAACAGACCCGCAGGATTAACCGCCTCGGGCATGGCTATATTAATGAGAAAAGTTACCTTTCATCACACTGGAATTTAATTCTTGGAGGCAATTTCATTCAGCCTATTTATTACAGTTAAAAATAAATAAGAAAGAGAGAGGCTGACTGGCCCTGATGCTTCTCAAGGTGGTGGTATGTCCATGAGGTCTGCCCCCTTGTTGCTTCAAAGTAGTCTTCTCAGAATGAGAAATATCTCTGGAAGCATTGCCTGTGGGACCCTTGGAATCCTGTCTGCCCCGGGGCTTCGGGCATCTTTTCTGACATGTGAAAGGAAGGCAACTGAAAATATGGCTTTGACTGCAGCTATGTGGTTCTCGTGATTGTTATTTTGTGAATTTGGCCTGGTTACGAAGCATACGAGGCACAAAAAGAGAAAGTGTTTTACCCTGTCCAAGTAACAATAGAGCATCAGAGTTTGGGGAGGGGGAAAAGGCTGTTATTGGCTTATACCGGGGTGAAGTAAGTCAATTCTCTCATTTGTATACTGTGGACCTCATGTGCAAAAGATGATTACCACACTGGACTTGAGATCAGAATTTGTTTTCAACGGGTGTTACTCCCAAATCAGTTAGTTTCCTCCTTAGCGTGGGTTATTTGCATTAAGTCAGTGCAAGTGTTTAAAACGTTGGGTGGTGGTGTCAGCTCTATGTCTGTATATGCCTTATGCATTCATTCAAGGATTGCCAGTCTCATTAAATGAACTCTCTTTGTACATAGTTTCTATATTTGATTCTTAAATAATTTCACTTAGGCTCTACTTAGAGTATAGCTAGACTCTACTGCACTGTTAACAGACAACTTTCAAATGCAAAAGGAGATGCTGTCCAGCCCTTGAACATATTCTTTCTTTATAATAATAATAACCTTCAGATATGAGTTATACCTGTGAACTTTGCAATCTGAACTAATTTGAGATAGAGGCTCTGAAGACACTCCATGTAGATATTGTTCGATTCTAAAATAAATGGTACAAATTGTATGTTATTGAAATGGTAGGGTATGTATGTATGTGTTGGAAAGGAGGTGGTATAACTGGTACCTTATTTTTGGTTAGAGGAAAAAGGACTTTCAATTAAGGAAAAGCAAACAGCATTGGAGTGCTGTAAGTATGCGTATATATTCAGAGGACTGTTGGTGCCCCCAGAGATCACCCATCATTAAAATATTAAAATACTTCTTCCGCACTTGTTGAAAACTAGCCTCTTCCCTCAGCCCTGAACTGGCTGGCCCAGCTCTTCCTTGAGAATCCCCGAACCTCCACCAGACCCACCAATTAAAGAGATTTAAGTGACAGAGCAAGGGGCCTCCAGGACCCAGTGGAGCGTTACCACCTTCCTCAGCGCACCTGATTGAACCAGGTGTAAGCCACGGTCAGCACGAGCGTGTGAATGTGCTATTGTTTCACAGCGTGGACTTGAGCCAGCATTCTGGCTCCTCCCTTTACTAGCTGGGTCAGCCTGGGCAACTAATTTCACATTTTTGTGCCGCAGTTTCCTTATCTGTAAAATAAGGAAAATACTAGTATCTACCTCATGTAATTGTTGATACAATGAAATAGAGTTTCTGTGTGTAAAATGCTTAGAATAGGACCTATATGTTTTGGAGATGACAATGATGATAAAGTTGATGAAAATAGTGACTGATATGAGCATGAGCAGGACCACCTGGCCATGAGGTGAATCTCTGGTTAAATGGAGTGTTTGACATTGGATGATGAGACCTAACCTGCTCATGCCCTCTTTCCTGGGGATTATGATTACTAATTTGCACAGAGATGATGCGTTCTTCGAGTCTGAGCAAAATTTTAGCATCAAGCTATCATTCTTATTCTCCCTGAGTCTGAATGACTATGCCACAGGTATTGCAATGAACCCCCATTGTCAACGTTACTCTAGGTTTGAGTTCCCCTTGTTGCCTAAAAGAAAATAACTAATACAGCTAGATGAAGGAGAGTTCTGATCAGTGAATCACGTATCTATGCAAAATGCTCATTGTAAGCAGAATGTAAATTCCCAGAGCAGTGGTCTCCCCCTTCAGAATAACATCTGCTGTTCTCCTGGAGTCCTCCAGACGACCTGCAGACCTGTATCGCTTGTCATCCCTAGTCTGGGTGAGGTCCATGGCCAGTCTGAGATTAAAAAAAGAGGAGAAGAATGAAAAGAAAAGGAAGAGATTGTGCACCTTGTGCAACTTCTTCCCAACAGAGCCTGAGCGCGCTGGATGGACTTAAAGCAATGTTGCCAACATTATTACTGGTTTAAGTAGAAAGCAGACCATAAGTTTCTTTGAAATGAAGGCAAGTAATACTGTCTATAGGGTAGGAGCAACGAGAATGCTGAAGGGACAAAAAATTTGCTATCCTGAAGCTGCCTTTTGGTGATATTGATTTTACGCTGTTTATTAAAAAACAAAAGATTCTGAAAGAAACTTTTACCCTCCCCCGTTTCCCGGCAAAGAGATTCAGACAGAGAAAGCTGCTTCATGAAGGAGATCTTAGGATGCCCCCCAGCCTAGTTTGAATGAAGCATGATGAGCAAGAGGGCTTAAGGCAGGTGCCTGCTAGCTGGACCCCACTGGGTCCTACTGTTTCTGAGTTTCTGGGCGAGAATTTTCCTGCATGCGGGATCCTCTCTCCAACTCACTTCTGAAATCTAGCATCCCATTCCACCCCATTTCTCCTTTGTCCAAAAATGTTTTCTATATCCAATGTTGCCCGCTGTCTCTGGAATTATCACGCCTATGTGAATTCTCCATGCGCATGTATTAAACTTTTTTCCTGTTAACCTGTCTCTGTTAATTTGATTATTAGCCTAGCCAGAAGAACTCAGGAGGTGGGAGGAAAGGTATTCTTATTGTTTTTTAGCATCTGCAACATAAAAATGTGAATGAAAGAAAGTATATCTGATAGGGTGACCCAGGCCCACCCTCTATTTCCTTCCCACGCTCTACTGTCCCTCCCCCACCTCTCACTTTCCTTCTTAGCGCACCACCTGGAGACAGAAGCCAAAAATGAAGTAACAGAGCGCGACCTTGTTATGCGAGTCTCCTGAGAGTGTCCCACCCTGGCAGGCACATTTGTATTTCAAGCAGAAGACAATTAAATCCCAACAAACTCAGGAAGAAGTCCCCCTAACCTCCTGAAGACATCCCTATAGAAAAACCTACTTCAGGAAAGGAACCTTAGCAAACAAAGTCTGTCCAGAAGGTATCCAGCCATGTAATATGAAAAACAGGGACATTTATTGAAGAAGATATAAGATACAAAAAAATCTGTACATAGGACAATGATGCCTCACTCCCCTTCCAACTAGGCACCTTGGGACCTCACCCAGTTCTCCCAATCGCCATGAGTTGCCCCTTTACATTTTCCTGTATCTCATCAATGGTCTGAAATCTCTTGCCTTTCAAAGGTGATTTTAGTTTTGGGAAGAGCCAGAAGTCACAGGGCACCAAATCTGTACTGTGGGGGGGGCTGGGTCACCCGGGTGATTTGATGTTTTGCCAAAAAACTCTGTACGAGATGTGATGCTCGAGCGGCAGCATTGTCATGATGAAGCTGCCAGTCACCAGTTGCCCATAGCTGCAGCCTTCTGCATCATCCAAATAGTTTCCGTGGAGGAATGTTCAAGCTTAAGGCAAAATTACTATTTTATTGTTTATTTAATTTTTTAATATTTTAAAAATTGTATTTATTTTAGACAGAGGGGAAGGGAGGAAGACAGAGAGGGAGAGAAATGTCAGCGTGTGGTTACCTCTCACATGCTCCCCACTGGGGACTTGACTTGGCTTGCAACCCAGGTATGTGCCCCAACTGGGAATCTAACCAGTGATACTTTGGTTCGCAGGCCAGCACTCAGTCCACTGAGTCACAATAGCCAGGGTCTTAAGGCAAAATCTGATGCAGATTCATTTGCTCTACTCTCTTAGTCATTTTTAATGCGACAGCCACACAGTACACATGCTCACTCAATGGTGTCTACCTCCCCTGCTGACGAGTACAGTGAAGTCATCATTGTTCACATATGCTCATTCCAGCCCACTCTCCTTGGCTGCCAGGTTACATCAATGTTGTGCAAACCATTCTCAAATTAACAATGACTGTACTTTTTCCAGGCTGACCTTGATTCACCTTAGCGCATATGGATTTATTGTGGCAGACAGGGGGATCCAAGGAAAAATCTGTTTCCTAGATCCTCTTTGCGCCCCATTGTTTCTGAGTGGTCCTGTGACAATATCTGTGATTTTCCTACCTCCCCTGCCTCTGTACTCCAAAAAAGACGTACCTCATTTCACCTCACTATCTCTGGAATTTTCATGCTTATGTGAATTCCCTGTGTGCATGTATTAAAATTTTATTTTCTCCCGTTAATCTGCTATATGTCATTTGATTTATTCAACCAGCCAGAAGAACTAAAGGGGTAGGGGAAAGTTTCCCTGGCCCCGACAACCCCAGTAACCATGAGTTCCTAGAATGCATCAGAGGGCACTACCCTTGGAATTGGAGACTGTTATTATGCCCACGGTCCATTCCCTCTGCTGTAACAAGTAGGTTCGCAAAAGAATGCAGGGGCTTTACCTCAAAAAAGTCTGGTAGTCCCAACACTGGACAAGGACTATTCTAGGGAAATCAAAGTGCATTTTATGACTTATGGCATCTCAGAGAGCCGGGTAGGGCAAACCCCTATAGAGAGTAAGTAAAAGGCCAGCATGTGTTATTCAGACATTTTACTTAACTGCATCCCTTTCTCCAATCATAGTCCTCTTATGCAGTAAGATTATATCCAAAAGGTGGAAAACAGTAGTCTCAATGCACTTGAAATCTTAAAAATATTTTTTTCTTTACCCCACAAGCTGTGCAAGAGTTGTTTATCAAATTGTGGAGGAGCATGTGACTCTACCATTTATCTTGATTGCTATTATTATTTTATTTTTTATTTTAAGATTTCTTAACCCACCCTGACCATTGTGGCTCAGCTGGTTGGTGTCATCCCTCAAAGTGAAAGGTCGCTGGTTCCATTCCTGGTCAGGGCACATGCCTGGTTGCGGGTTCTGACCCAGTTGGGGCACAGATGAAAGGCAACTGATCAGTGTTTTTCTGTCACATCAACATTTCTCTCTCCCTCTCTTTCTCTTTCCATCCCCCTCTCTCGAAAATTAATTTTAAAATATTTTAAAAAGAGTTATTAACCCAAGCACTACAAAGAGAAAATGTTTACTTTTGCTGTGAACAAGAATTATATTGACTAAATAGTCAAAAGCATAGACTCAAATGGAAGAAAAATGTAGGTGTCCTGGAGGAATTCCAATCAAAAGAATCACACACTTTCCTCATTTTTCAGAGCAGAGTTAAGAGTGTTGTTATCTGATTTTCCTAAATTCCCAAATACATCAAGGTCAGTGAGCCCACCTTACCAGTGATTTGTGCAGAAAATGCTGACAGACACAGAGCACAGTGTTTGGGGAAGGGAATGCAGTGTGCAAACTTTCTTTATTCAATCTGCAGCCTTGAAGACCGTGAACAGATTTTTGAATGTTAGTCACCAAGCTCAGAGCGCTGAAAGGCTGTAGATCCTCGCCCCTAACTGTTTTATCCGCTGGCGTCTTTGCGTCATCGAGGGGCTAAGGAATGAGGCAAAGCCGTCAGGAGGACATAAAGATTACCCCCGATTGCTGACAGCAGATGGTAGCTAATGGCAAGTGTTTTTAACGGAGCTTTATTGTTCCAGGTTGAGGCATTAACGTGTCACTGTGGGGTTTTTCTGGCTTTATTTATTTATTTTTGATTTTAAAAAGTCACTTTGTAAGATGACAGTGTGACATGCATTGCAATTTTTGGCCCATACTGAGGTCCCATGTCATATTTGTGTCTTCATTTTCCTGATATGGGAGTGACATTTGGGATCCGCTGGAAGAGAGGTTGCATTATTTTCAGCCATGACAATTAATAAGGAAGGCATCAAGCCTTTTAAATCAGAGAGAGTAATTGTTCCCCGTTTTCTGAGTAATTGCAAGTGCTTTGAAATCAAAGTAAACGTAACCTGTTTTCACATGTGAGGTGGGTTTTACACCATTCAGTGCAAACAGCCCCAAACCTATTCATGCCAGTTACAACTGTTTAGTAACCTTAGAAGAAAAAGCTTCCTGACACTTTTATTTCTCTAACAAAGCAACATTAGTCACTGCAGATTTAAATCTGATTTCTGAGTGATTATCTTTTTGTTTGCTTTCTAAATCCCAGCTATTTTGTTGGACTCCAGTAAGCTGTGACTAAAGTACAGGGCAGTTGATTAATGCAGACAAAAAAGAAAGCTGAAAACAGAGAAAGAGTCTTGAGATCTTCTTTTAAAGAATTTTCTCCCCATCAGTGTTCACTCCAGTTACTAACAGAGAAGGATCATTAACAGGGGAGAAACTAACCTCCCTCTCCACTGCTCTAGTCCAGGGACCTAGGGCGTCTTGGACCCAGCAGCCCAGACATGAACACCAGGAAACAGTTAGGGGACGGCGGGGTAGCAAGGGAGCTCAGTTTTCTCTGAATCTCTACAAAAATCTGAGACATATAGCTGGACTCTAGAATATTCCTTCTCCATTCCCTCTCTTCACAACCCTTCCCTACTGACTAGTTAAGATGTGTCTTCTTTTTTTAATTTAAATTATTTGATTGTTGTTCGATAAGTTGTCTGTATTTTCTCCCCA
>PVKM010048786.1:0-11082 GCA_004027735.1 Carollia perspicillata
AAATTTTTAAATTACGTGTGTAGAAAAAATTAAATACATGGCTCATGTCATATTTCTACTGGACAGCACCAACCATTTAATGTAATTTCTATCCTTCAACACTGAATCTAGCCCTTAGCTTCTGAGAAAAGCAAATATGGGTTAGACAGTTCTCCTTATTTGATTAAAGGAAACTTGCTTGCTTTTCCAGGAGAGACAAACATTTTCCCAGTATTAAATTACAAAAGAATTCATCTCATGGATCTTAAACAGGGAACATTAGGCAATGGGATATTTTCAACTCTGTTTTTACGGTAGATGCAGAAACATTGTTCCTTTGGTTATTTTTTTATACTTTCCCTCCGCACCAAAACAAAAACCCCTAAGCATCTAGTATCAAAAGACTTAAGAGGAGAAACTTTTCTTCAAGAGACAAAGCCACTGACTGTATCTATCTCCTATCCCCCTTGATACACATTAAAATTCTAAAAATAGCTCGGAGTTATAAGTGAACCTAATGTTCATTAGTTTTTTTATTTAAATATCCATCGTTTCACCTGGGCTTTTCACATAATTGAAGAGCAGATCGTATAAGGCTATTTTCTGTCCAGATACTGGTATGCAATGATGCTGTGCTGTACTGAGGAACTCAGACGTCGCTTCTCCTTAGGAGTCTGTCCCTGGGTGAGCTAAGCTACACTGCAGCCTCCCCACACAGTGGCCCCAGGCACATTGTCTCGAGGAGCCTGCTTTCCTCAGATGTTAACTGCAGAGAGACACAGTACTAGTTGGGTTGTTGGGAAAGCCTTTTGTAAAGTAGAAAGTGCCTGGCCTATACCGACTGGTCTAAACAAATGCTTGCCCTTGGGGTTCCAGCCTGTACTGGAAGTAGACTGTTGAAATATTTGCAAACACAGTGCTCTCCAGGAGAAACTCTGGTGAACCCTCCCCCCGCACCTTACTGTGACCTGCATGTTTTCTGAGTCCAGCTCTGTGTCCCTGCAGGTCAGAGCCCAGCAGCCCTGACCACGGCTCATCAGCCATTGAGCAGGACCTTGCTGCCCTGGATGCCGAAATGACCCAAAAGTTAATAGACCTGAAGGATAAACAACAACAGCAACTGCTTAATCTTCGACAAGAACAGTATTATAGTGAAAAATACCAGAAGCGAGAACATATTAAACTGGTAAGCCCGAGAAACATGATTTATGTTTGCATGGTCGGAACCCTATTTTCTACAGAAAACTTTTGATGAAAACCTTGGATAACTTAAAGGGAGACCGTGGCAGGTCAAGCTGGAAGCTTCCTTTTGCTTTTTTCCCCGATAATATTATTTTGATGCTAGGTTATAGAGAAAGGTTAGATGTATTTTCCAGATCCATATTATGACATATGATTTAATGCATGATTAACTTACAAGCACAGTCAAAACTCAGTACCTGGGCTTTAAAAAGCTACAAAATCACTATTTCTTAAAAGTGGAAATTGTACACACTAATATGTTATAAGCCCATGATTCCAGCATCTTTACCAAGCTTCTCTCTGTTCCCTAATGAGGCTATGTTTTATTGCTTTTATTTTCATTGACTTATTTTGGGATTATATCAATTCCTTGAAATCTCACAAGGAATTGGAAAACACTTCAAGAAAATTAAGAACATCCTGCAAATAAATGTGCAATATTTTTTGTATCTCTGGGCTTTTCAAAAACTAAAAATAAAAAATCATATGGTCCACTCTCCTACATTTAGAAAAGGCAGCATCAAAATGGTCAACATGGAGTGTTGTCTACCCACTTGCTGAGGTGCCCCGGGAAAGAAAATGCCACCACCTCTGTTAATGATCAGTTTTGTCTTCTAAAATGTTTTCTCACGAAGTGTGACATTTTCTCCGTTGTTGTTGATGCCTTGACACATAGTAGGGACATGATAAATGTTTGATGATAAAGTAAGTGAATCAACCAATAAAGTAACCTTAAAAACAAGCTTGTGTCTAAAACAAAACAAAGGAGTGAGCTTAACAGAAATCAGTGTCCCCAGAGGAAATGGGCCCTGACAGGTGTTTGCATGACCTGTCCATTTCTTCTCTGGGGGCGGGTCCATGGAAGAGAATTCTGAGGCTGCGTCTGCTGGTAGGTTGGATAGTTTAGCCAGAATAAAGTGCAATTCTGTTGTTCTATTACTGGTTCCCATGACGGTATGCAAATGAGCAGGGCTAAGTCACAGGAGGAGCTTATCTAAAATCAGATTCCACTTGGTCAGTTATTGTGGACTTCGGCATGCATCAGAATAAACCAGAGGGCTCGTTACCCAGATCGTGGGGTCCCAACCTGAATTCCCAGGTCTGCAGGCCTCCCTTGGAAGGCTGCTGATGCCCACGCTTCTGTCCCAGGGCTGCACTGTGAGACCCATTGCCCCACACCTCAGCGGGAGACTAAAAGTTGGTCTTTGACAAGCTCCGCATGATTTTGATGGGCCACCTTGTCTGTGAGCCACTAAAATAAGAGCTGAGCTGTGAGAGACCATCAGGGCAGCAGACAGGCTCAGCATGAGAATGGGATTGCCTTGACAGGCCTGAGAAGGTCAAAGCAACTTTCAATGGGAGATGATGGCTTTGGGACCCAGCGACAACCACTGCCATCTGACTTTCTCCAGTACACCATTCCTAGTATTCCAGGAGATAAAATAATAATAATATAAAAATTAAAATAGCAACGTGTATTGAGCACCCACCACAGGGCCATACACTGTGCTAAGCCATTTACAAGAATTGTCAGTAAAAGACTGTACTTGAACTGTACAGAAAACTGTACTTGGACAACAATTAAAATAAAAAAAATAAAGAAAGAATTGTCCAATTTAACTCTCATAATAACCACTGGAATCTGGTACTATAGTCAGTCCATTTGGCAGATTAAAAAATCTTACCAAGCCCTGCTGGGTGGCTCAGGTAGTTTGGAACATCATCCTCTACAGCAAAAGAGTGCAAGTCCCATCCCCCTTTTGTGTGTGTACAGGAGGCAACTGATTGATGCTTCTCTGTTTCTCTCTTACAGCAATGTTTCTCTCTCTCTCTCTCTGTCTCTCTTTCCCTCCTTCTTCTCTCTTTGAAGCCAATGAACATATCCTGGAATAAAGATTTTAAAAAATCTTACCAAGTAATTTAGTGGCTTTCCCAAGCTTTCAAACTGGAAGGTAGTACAGTTGGGATTTGAACCTTGGTCTTCCGATTCTGTAGCCCCTGCTTCAAAACCATAATGCAGAAGCCTTCGCTAGTTCAGGTTTCAAGCCAAGGTTACCATAATGACCACACATCTACTCAGAGCACACAGCCAACTCCTTCATTATGAGGATAGGGATACCGCGTCTCTCTCTTTTTCCTTAACAGATGTATTTCATATGCCATGCAGTTCACTCAGTTCAAGTGTCTAGTTTAGTTGTGTTTAAACTGTGGATCTGGATGTCACATAAAGCCTCAATGCCTTTGGACACATGCACGGGCCTTTGTTAAGAGGGCTAAGCCCCAAGCACCTTGGATTTAGAACCAAACCAAGTTTATTTTATGCCTGTTTGGGAGCATCCATGAACTGTGAGCATCCACAAACTACGTGCCTGTTAGATAATGTGTGTATCAGAACTTCCCATCAACTCCGTTTGTAACAACCAGAAGTTGTTCTACTGGGAAATCTTGTTACTGTCGCTTCTGAATTACGAACAGGCATTTTAGGCTAAATTAGACAAATGCAAGTGTAATTAAAAAGCAAGTAGGCCCCAAGAAAAAAGGAGTATTTGGTGATGAGGAAAATAAAACAGAAAAAATTTTATCTTCCAAAGTTGCTGTGGGAATTAAACACAAATGTGTTTTGGTTAAGGATTGTACATTTCCAAAGCATGGAACTCAAGGATCTAGAAAGAAACCATGGCATTGGTAAGCCCCCTTTTGAATGTTCATTAAAAAGTTAATATTTACAAAACACTCTGAAAGACACTGGGGGTAAAATGAAGAAGACATGGTCACCACATGCTCGGGGGACATTTATTATTATCAGTTATATTACCACATGATAATTGAAGTAATAAAGGTGTCAGTATCAACAAACTGATAAGAAAACACACTTCAGAGAACAATTTCCCTAACTCTATATACTGATAAACATGAAGAGAACATTTTTGAGTAATTGCTCATATTATCATGTGAGGTGTAAAATACATACCAAGTGACATAGGCTCTGTACCTTCAAATATTTTTTTATATCTGTCCAAATAAGGATCTTCATCTTTAAAGTTCCTCATACAAACACCTGTGCAGCCTGGTGACTCCAAGTCTGGTCCCCTAATCAGCCCCCTCGGAGCCTGTTAGGCATGCAGCTGCCAGGGCCCCACTCAGACCCACTAAGTCACAATTTGCATTCATAGGAGTCTCAGGTGACCTGTTACGCATTCAAGTTGGAGAAGCACAGTTTTAGAGTGATCAATTCTTATCTTTGCTCAAAAAGAATAGAATAAAGTTCCTTTTTGTTGAGATGGGAAATAGAGCGTGCTCTCCACTATTGACAGCTTGATCATCAAGCTGGATGAGTATCTATTGGTGACAAAGTCACAGGTCCTATGGAAATTGCTGCTTTGATTTCCTGTCTAAATTCACAAGAAAGGAAATGGTTACTTTCAGGTGGAGGTGAGTGAAAATGAAGATGTAAGTTCCCCGACCCCATTTAAGTTCTGTGCCTCCTGAAACATTTCTGTAGATATTGTCAGGGTCTGTGGACTCCAGTTAAGGGGCCTGTTCCAGGGAAGAGCTACTGGGTAGGAGAATCGGTTCTAACTGCTTAATCAACTGCCATAGGCTGACCCTGAGTCTTGTCTATATCATTAAGTTTAGGTTTTAATTCTAAACTGACCTTGGTAAGTACACAAAATCATTAAAGGATCCCCCCGAGGGCTCTGCATCACTTTCAATAATCAACCACAGCATCACATTCAAGGCTCAACACCCTCAGCCTGGTGAGAGGGGATCATGGGGCCCATGGGGCCACTCCTCAGTCCCAGCAGAGCTTGGCCTGATGTTTTCGTCTTCTCACTTCCTCCTTCTTCTTAGTGGCTTCAAGAAAAGATTTCCTCACTTTCTCTCACAGTCACCACACTCTTTCTTCTATGCAGAGGCTTGTTTTGTTTGACTTTGCTTCCCACCATTTCTCCTCCCTTGTATTTTAAGTCCCCACATGTTCTAATCCCGTTCATTTCTCTCTTCCTTCACATCGACCTTAGTAGCTCATACTCTTCTTATACACCCTTCTGCCTGTCCCACTAGCAATCATGTGTGGGCCCCAAACCAATATCAGTACCCATCCACCTGAGTGCCCCGATGCCCTGCCAGTCCAGTGTTTCACAGTGAAAGCTCTGGGGGAACGTCAATCAGTATGAATTGAAGGCCCTGGTGCAGGGCTGGTGCCAAACCTCATCATTGCTGGGCACTGCTCCCCAACTGAGGAGCTGTGTTTCTTCATTTGTGCATTGCAGATGAGACTAATTTTTACTTCGTTAAACTGTAAGGAGGAATAATGAGATGATGTACATAACACATTGTTTTGGCCTTTCTTTTCTTTCTTTTTTTTTACAATATATAAATTGCCCAGGAGATCATGAGTTCAAATATAAGTTTGTGTTGCAGTTTTTGACATCTTGTTACAGCCTGAGGGGGCTCCTTGTCTTCCTTTTGATGACTTCTATCACCACCATTTGCTGTTGCTGCCTGTCTGGGAGCCAGCCTCGAATTTTCTCCCTTCCTGATTGCCCAGCTGAAGTATAAGAACCAGGAGTAATTGTAGTGTTAGTACATGTCTCTGCTATAGGTGTGGTAGTGTTCTCTGTCTTCTTCCAATATTCTGACTTTAACATAGGCTCATGTGTCTTGAGAAGTAAATGATATAGCTTTCCCCAAAATTTTACATTCTCTGCCAAGGAAGAAATGACAATAAACAAACAAACAAACAAACAAACAAATAAATGACTTTAGAGATGAAATAAGGAATGGCATAATTGTCAAAATATGTTCTTATTTGTCCCTTTCCCTGATCATCATTGTGTAACCATAACAGGATGGATTTTTTTTCACATACATGTGTATGTGTGTATATATTTATATGCCATTGCATATATACACATATATACATATGCAGATCTGTCCAGAAGGTATCTAGCCATGTAATATGAAAAATAGAGAGATTTATTTAAAAAGATACAGGATACAAGAAACATTGTACATAGAACAATGACACCTCAGTCCCCTTCGAAGTAGGCAGCTTGGGACCTCACACAGTGCTCCCAATCGCCATCAGCTGCCCCATCATATTATCCTGAATCTCACTGATGGTCTGAAATCTTGCAAAGGTGATTTTAGTTTTGGGAAGAGCCAGGAGTACAGGGCACCAAATCTGGGCTGTAGGGGAGCTGAGTCACCTGGGTGACTTAATATTTTGCCAAAAGACTGCACAAGACATGATGCATGAGTGGGCACATTGTTGTGATGAAGCTGCCAATCACCAGTTGCCCATAGCTGGGGCCTCTGAATCATCTGAACAGTTTCTGTGGAGGAATGTTCAAGTTTAATACAAAATTTGAGCAGATTCGTTGCTCTACTTGTTCAGTCACTTTGAATGTGATGGCCACACAGTACACGTGCTCACTCAATGGCATGTACTGTCTCCATTGACTAGTACAGTGAAGTCACCATTGTTCACACATGCACATTCCAGTGCACTCTCCTTGGCTACCAGGATACATGGATGTCATGCAAACCATTCTTGATATATTAACAATGGCTAGACTTCTTCTGGAAATACCTTCACATATATATTGTATAGATAGATATAGATATATACATATATGCATGCATTTCTTATATAGTAGATATGGTATTTATATATATCATTAGAAATGGTATTAAATTCCACTGCTTTAATTATGAGTAAAAATAAGCACACACACACACATACACACACAGGGATTGGCAAAAGTAGGTTTACAGTTGTAAGTACACAAAACAGTTTTTTTGTATTACTATTTATTGATTATTATATTATTTTCCATATAAACAACTGCAAACCTACTTTTGCTCACCCCTGTACATATAGGTGTATGCATATACATATATTTCTAGCTATATTTTTGTATATATGTATATACACATTATATTACATTATGTTATATATGTTACATGTATAATATGCATATATCGCATATAACATATAGTTAGAAATGATAATATGTGTAGTTAGAAATGGTATTATTTTAAATTTCATTTCTTCAATTATGAACAAAAATAAGCATATTTACATACGTTTATTGGCCATCTGTACTTTTGTTTTTCCACAAACTGCCTGTTTACATCCCTTGCTTATTTTTATGTTGGAATGTCTCCTATTCTCTTATCCATAGAGTTTATATTGTATTTTCTCATTTATTATTTTAGGAAGTTGGGCAAGTTAGAGCATATAGAATATGCCTATATCATCATTTACTTAGCCATTTAAAATTATTGAGGGTCTGCTGTGGTCTTCACACTGGTGGAGGGATTCTTTGTGACCAAGCCTAAATGTGGTCCCTGCCAAGGGGCTTACCGCCATTAAGAGTACAGTTTATGGACTTGAGACATACTTTATTCCAATGTTTATCAATTAGCTCTGTTGCATAACAAATACCTTAAAATTTATTGGCTTAAAAAAGCAACCATTTATTTAACTCATGATTCTGTGTATAGCAATTGGAGTTTGACTCAACTGGATGGTTCTTCTGGTCTTGGCTGAGCTCATGTATGTTTTTGGTTCAAATGCCAGTTCCCTAGGGGCTCTGCTTCTGGAGGTTGGCTGACTGACCATCAGCTGGGTCAACACAGATGACTGATGCACATCTCTTGGCATCCAACAGGCTAGCCTAGGCTTGTTCACAAGGAACCGAGAAAGGCATCTAATTGAGAGCAAGTGGAAAAGTGCAAGGTCTCTTAAGAAGTTTCGCTTCTTTTAGGGGAGCTGCAAGTCATATTGCAAAGAAGGTAGATACGGAAAGTGGTGGAGAATTGGGGCCTTTTTTTTTTTTTTTTTGCAAAATCCACATACAGCCCTTATCATTTGGATATAAGATTCAATAAAACCATCCATGGAAACAACACAGTGCCTAGAACATAGTCATGATTCTTTACCAAAGGACAGTTTGCACAGGATTTAGAGTGAGGAGACATGACTTCCAATTTTAGTTATGTAACTTCAGCTAAGACATGTTACCCCTTGAGTGCCTGCATCCTCGTTTCTAAAATAAAACATCTATAGAAGAATGCCTGTAAAGTTTCTCTCCAACTGTAATGCTAGTTTCACTTAAATCATAGGATACAGAAATGATCCAACTCTCAGAACTTTCAAAATAATAATTACAGATTTCAGCGAAAGCAATAAACACTTCAAGTTGGGTTTTCCTTTTGTGTGCATGCACAATGTAAATCTTAATATATTTTTATGTGCTAATTGGTGACTATTTAGGTATGATTAGCGGGGAAAGGTCAGTAAACAGAACCATCCCCAAAGGCAAAGAAAATAATAGTTTTGACTTGCATCAACTTAAAAAAGCTTAGGGAATAGGACAGATTCTGCTGAAAGGAAAATTCCAAAATAGAACCCACAAGTCAGATAATTTAGTTTGTGCCCTCTGGAATTACAGCACTCATTGCATTCCATCTGGCAAGTGAAGGATGCTGAAATGATATATTTTGCATTAAGAAAAAAAGTAGCCCTGACTGGTGTAGCTCGGTGGGATTGAGTGCTGGCCTACGAACCAAAGGGTCATCAGTTCAATCTCCAGTCAGGGCACATGCCTGGGTTGCAGGCCAGGTCTCCAGTTGGAGACGTGCAAGAGGCAACTGATATATTTCTCACACATCAACATTTCTCTCCCTCTCTTTCTCCCTCCCTTCCCCCTCTCTAAAAATAAATAAATAAAATCTTTTTTTAAATTCCTCATAAAAAAAAGAAAAAAGTAGCTGGCATGTTGTGTTATTTATCTTCATGGGCAGCTCCTCTGGGTCTAGCTTCCAAATAGACTGTTGAAATATTAAGCCCATGATTTATTGCTATTTTAGTTATAAGCCACAGGACAAATCATGTCTCTTTTAGCCAGGACTCCCTTGGTAATTATTTTAAAGCCTGCAGTTTGAATATTATTGCTACTTTCATGTATCTGAGTGATGAATAATAATTATTTACTTTATTCATTCCTTTTTTTATATTATATTTTTCCATCACCTTTTATCCCCCTTATACAACCTGCTCACACACAATCACCATATGGTTGTCCATGTCCATGAGTCCTTTTTCCTTTTTGCTTCATCCCTCCACCCCCTACATCCACAGGCAGAGCCGTCAGCCTGCTCTCCTTCTATGACTCTGCCTTTATTTTGCTTGTTAGTTCAGTTTGTTCATTACATTCCACATATGAGTGAAATCATATGCTATTTGTCTTTCTCTAACTGGCTTATTTCACTTAGCATCATGTTCTTCAGGTCCATCCAGGCTGTTGTAAGGGTAAAATGGGTTTTTTTGCAGCCAAGTACTATTCCTTCATGTTAATGTCCCAGAGTTGTTTTATCCACTCATCTACTGACGGACACTTGGCCTACTTCCATATCTTGACAACAATGCTGCAATGAACATATCTTGTAAACAGTGCTGCAATGAACATAGGGGTGCTCTTAGAAAGAACATATTTTCTTTCTAATTAGTATTTTAGGTTTCTTTGGATAAATTCCCAAAAGTGGAATTGCTGGGTCATAAGGCAGTTCCATTTTTAATTTTTTGAGGTAACTCCATACTGCTTTCCATAGTGGCTGCACCAATCTACATTCCCACCAGTAGTGCAAAAGGGTTCCCCTTTCTCCACGTAATCACCGACACTTGTTTTTTTGTTGATTTATTGATGATAGCCATTCTGACAGGTGTGAGGTAATTCTCATTGTGGTTTTAATTTGCATTTCTCTGATGATTAGTAATATTGAGCATCTTTTCATATGTCTATTGGTCATATGTATATCTTCTTTAGAGAAATATCTATCCAAGTTCATTACCCATTTTTGATTGGATTGTTTGTTTATTCATTCTAAATTAAATAGCCTTGACACCTCCTAGAATTATGAAGCCTTACCCCAAAATTTTAGTGGCTTGGGTTTTCTTAATTGATTTAATGAAATATAATGATCTCATATGACTTGGTCAGATACAAACATTTTCTCATTGTATTTTAATCAATAATTCTATAATTACACCATTTGTGACACCACACCAACTTTTTAATAACTCTTGCAGTACCTTCATTAGCACTTATACTTACAAAGGGATAATTCTTTGCTTTACTGTAAACTTTTACCTAAAGCTATAAATGAATCATTTTCAGTGAAACTTCTCTTATAAAAGTTACCTTTATCATAAAAGTTACTTTATCAAAAAAATAAATATTCTATGGCCATAAATCCTTACTTTTTGCTATTTGCAGGATATTTTAAACCACTGTTGAATCCTAAAAACATTTATAGCCATAGAATAATTTTGAAATTTGTCAAGGAACTTTAGAGATAATTTAGATGCTGTATTTTACTGGTAAGGAAACAAGGCTCAGAGAAGTTATTTGGCAAAACCCAAGCATCATCTAGGCTGATTAAATGAGATGAAATAACTAGAACTCCCTTTATCAAATTTCTTTATTTTTTTAAAAAAAGTTTGAAGATATTTCCTGTTGATAGCCTCATAAAAGAATCCCAGAAATGTCATTCAAGGGTGTGTATTACATTGATCCATTTATATTTCCCAGAAAGCTAAAGGGCTGACATTTACATTGCCATAATTTAAAAGTGAAAAATAACTTAAATACTATACATTCACTGGGCCAATTTATTAACACTGACCAGGAGTCTTGGTCAGATTTTCACTTTATTTCTTTGCCCAACAAGAAAAGGAACATTCCAAGTATCTTTTAAACATTTATATGCAAGTAAGAAGCTATAAATTTTGTTTAGCTATAGAAATTTAAAAATTTTTATAGATATGAAAGAATATCTCGGAGAATGATC
>PVKM010048787.1:0-11119 GCA_004027735.1 Carollia perspicillata
CCCACAGAGCCCACAGAGCCGGAGTGAAGACTCCAGGGCACAGTCACATGCCCCATCCAGTTATGTGTCGGCCTCAGAAGTTTTTGGGCATCACCCTTGGCCACTTTGTTCCCCCAGGTCTCTAAATTACGACAGTCATGTTCGGTCTGTCTGCTCACTCAGCATTTTCTCACAGGCTGCAACATATCTGTTGGTTGGATAATATGTCTTTCTGGTCACATAATAAATTTTCCAAAAACAGAGCTGGATATTTCTTATTATCCTAGGTTATGCTCAGCACAGCACGGGTCTGCTTAATGGTCTCAGAATCCTAGATGAGATCTCAGGGAGCAAGGAGCCCAATCCCCATTTTATAGGCAAGAGGTCAGGGTCTCTGTCAAAGAGGGAAGACACCACGCTCACCACAAGGAGGGAGCTAGAGAGCAGCGAGGGGTACAGAAGGCTAGACTCACATCTCCTTCTCCTGCTGGAGCTTGCAGGCCTCTTGCTGGAGGCTCTCCAGCTGCTGCTGGGCACCCTGCAGCTCCCGGGAGGTCCGCTCCAGCTCCAGGGCCAGCTCCTGGTTGGTCAGTTTCAGCTTGTCATTCTCAGCCTTGGTTTCATGCTTGTCATTATGCAGGGCCATGCACTGACCTTCCAGCTGGAAAGAAATGGGGACAGAGAGGCGTGGTGAGCAAGCACCATTGTCAGGCTGGCCAGGCTGGCCCGCCTGACCTCACTAGCTTTCTCTACTTGGTGGGCAGGGATCATCACTGTCCTCCTCACTGGCCCTAAACCCCCACATGCATTGTTCTAGTCTTTCATTCGTGTGTATACACTTCAAGAGACAGAAGGAGCTTCCAGTGCACATCTCATCTCCCCACTGTCTCCACAGGGCTACTAGGAGGGGAAATTCCATATCCATCTGCATCTCTCATCTTAATGATGATGATGATGATCATCATCATCTCATCAATGGTCTCAACAATAGTCTCAACAATGGTCATCTCTTCAATGGCCTGGAGATCTACTGTCAATCCTTCCTATTGTCCTTTAAGCCAATTTCTTCTCCTTGGCCATCGACGGAATGGAGAACAGCTAGGGGACATCCTTTTAAATACATCCTTCCAATTTTGAATATTGAGAATAAACCCATCTATTACCTTCCCTTCTCTCAGCTGCCTAAGTTCCATTCCTTTAATCTACAGAAGCCTTGGATGGTAACCAGAAATGCTGAAAATTCATAAGAAATAGCTAGAACAGGTCAAACCAATATATACCCTTTCTCATGTTCCCAGAGCAACTGAAAACCTGCGTGTGTATAACTGTAGCTTTTCTTGGCAGGTTATTATGCTTTGCAGAGCTCCCAACCCTCTCACTAGAGGAAGCATCAAACCAAGGCAAATTTATTATAATAAATTTAGTTTAATGAATGTGGCCAGTGAGGGGAGGAGGAAGAAACAACGAGGAATTTTGTGTGATTCTCAAGAGGCTCCTGTGTAATCTGGTAAGTATGCAGTAATTAAATCGAGTGGCAATCATTCACGTGAGGGATAAATCTAATTGGTAAGGACTTGATGCATAATAGTGGGGAGGAAAAAGAGTAGGAGAAGCAAAGTATGGCTGTGGAAGGGGGATGGGGAAGCACCTGGCAGTTCCTGGAATTGAAATCATCTTGTTGCAGAAGAAAGAAACCAATCCATAGATTGGGTAGCAGCAGGAGGGGAGCAGTCTTCAGCTTTAGCATGAGGTGTCTTCAAGCTTATTTTAGTATGTTGCTAAAAATAGCCCTCTCTATTCAAACAGAAGCAATGTGTCTGGGTCTTTCCAGGGCTGGATTCCTTCCAGCAGAAGAAAAACCAGGAGGACAAGTGGCATTCTGTCCTCTCTCCCACGAGCGCTTGCTTTGGAGAGGAGGCTGTGAGCCTGAGGTTTGCTAAGGTAATGAATCTTCCTGAGGTCATTAGCCAGGTGTTCCCAGCCATAGTGGATGCACACTGCCCTGCACAAGGTACCACCCAGCATGCCTGCTGGGGCCTCAGGTGCATCAGAGGAGCGTGTGGTGTCTGCACCCATCCTGTGGAATGATGGAACAGTCACAAAGGTCCATATGATGAACCTCATATGGAGGAAAATTTGACCTTTGAAGAGCCCCTTCCAGCTGGAGGAATCCATGACCATCCTGGTGGGAAGACTTTACTGTCTGCAGCGTCCCCCAAAGTACCAGTGACTGTGTCCCTTGTACCTTAGTGTTCCCCTCTTCTCTTGTACAGCATGCAGGAAACAAGTGAACATTTTGGCATTTGGGTGGCTTCTGGGCACAATTATATGACCATGCCTGCCGATACTTCAAGGGAGAATTCCTAGCAACTTCTCAAGTTAAACACCTGGCTGTAGAGAAGTAAAGGCTTTATCTTGGAACCATCTGTGACTTCAAATGCTACCTTTACACAATGAAATGGTTCTTCTTAGACTGAAAAGAGATGTCCTTAAATGAACGACAGGGACAGTGGACACGAGCCACAGCAGAGGGTACGGTGAGACCAGGCAGGTGAGGGCACAGACAGGACCTACCCGTTTCTGCTTCTGGACAAGCTGCTCCAGCTCCCGCTCCTTAGACAACAGCTTCTGTTCCAGCTGCTGACTGCGGGCCTGAAACCTCTCCGTGTCCTGCCAAGACAGACAAGGGGACATATGAGGACTAAAAGCACCTGGGATGGTGATTTTTTTTCCCACCTTGAACCTACTCAACAGCAGGCCTTACCCATCCTTTTGGACTTTGGGGCCTTCTCTGCAACATTCCAGGGCCCCAGTGACCTGCCTGCTGCTTGGTGAGGCCTGATGAGACCGAGATTGAAAGTGCTCAGTGCGGCTTAACTGGGATCGTGCGCTGCACCCCCCAAAAGAGGCAGTATCAGTAAGGGGGGCACTGAACTGGTAGAAGAGAACAGGGGCCTCAGGCTCAGTCTCTTCATCTGAAAATTGGAGGATGGATCATCCTCCCAACTTGGATATTCTTATTCTGTTCCAGGTTGGGCTCTGTCATTTAATCCCACAAATGGCCCTCACTCTGGAAACACAGGGCATCACTTCTTGCGAGTGTAGGTCCTCCCCGTTACCCCGCCTGACTGAGGTTTTCCAGGCCTTCTGATGTATCTGCTCCGATGCTCCACAGCCCCTTCCCCTCTACCCCAGATCTGAGCCTCCCCACTCAGGGATGCAGAGGCCCTGATGATGCAGGTGCCAAGGGACCTGGTTGTGGGTTAAAGAGGAGTGTGTGGAGGTTGTCAGGATGTCTGACACTCTCAACAGAGCCTGGTATGGGGTAGGGGCCCTGAGCTGGGTGTCAGGAGACTTGAGTTCCAGCCCTGGCCTTGCCCACCTAATTTGCTTCATCCTAGATCATGGCATTTTTGTTCATAGAATAGAAACAAAAATATCCATGCCACATGTAGCGCTCTACTGGCTTGAAGGCAGAACAGGTGCAGACCATGCAGGAAGAGAAGAAACCATTATCACTTCCACGTAGCTCACTGCAGGAGCCTTGGGTTCCCTGCCACAGGGAACAATGATTTCCTGAGAAGGACAAGCCTGGGCAGCTGGCAGGTTGGGTATGACGGTGCGGCAGCAGAGTGGGAAACGCAACTGCTCTTGGGGCTGAGGCCTTTGAACACCTTTGTTCAGAGACTCAGGGTACTTCCTGGGCTCATCATTTGCAGACACTACCTGGTTCCTCTGCCCATTTTCAGGCAGGTAACTGCAGGTCAGGGACAGCCTGTGACTGTCCTCATCACAACCACATGCAATGGCAGAGGTAGATGTGATAAAGCAGTTCCTGCTCCCAACCTTCGTTACAGGGAACCTGCTTCATTCGGCTGATCTGCCGCTCTGGAGCAGGTATCCATGGGCAGTGCCCGTGAGGAGGGCAGCCCCATAGTCCCCATGCCCACGTTGCCATCCCCACGGAGTGTCCTACTGCCCCTACCAGCACAGAGCTTTGAGAGGTCTACTACCCTGGAGCTGGAGCTGACAAGTGAAGTGACTAATATTTACCTTGTTATCAAACAAGCTGCTAAACATAGAGGCAGGGGGTCCAGCTTTTACCACTCTGTCATAAACTGTAACACCAGTGTCCTCACGCTGTGGCCAGGCAAAAGCCTGTGTATCCAAAGGCTTAGTAGCGTAGCAAAGCACATTCTAACAGCTTCCATGTTTACACAAAAAGCATCTAAGCATTGAGCCTGAAAGGTAGGTAGGTGATCAGAAGCGGGTAGGTAGGTGAAACAGCAGCATGCTCAGGCCACTTTCTATGATACCAGTTTGTTCTTGAATTTTTTCCTCCAACCTCTTCCCACTCCCAACCCTCATGCATTGGCCCACCTTTCATTTCTGGAAGCATGCCCCTTTCTTTAGCCAGGACCTTTGACCTGCTATCACGGACCAGGCACAGGGGGCAAATGCCCCAGAGCTCAGCCGCTCTGTGCAGTAGGTCATTTGGGGTAAAGGACGTGGCTCTCCTACTGCAGGGGCAAAAAGGCTGCTGTTCTCAGAAAACTATTTTAGGGTCTGCTAGGTGAGGAGTGTGTGAGTTCTGTCTGCCATATACTCATTCACTGTGCTGAAGACTGGGGAGCAGCCAGAACGTTTTAAAGCTCTAAAAAACAACAGAGGAGAGGTCTGGGGATACTGACAAGTCTCCATAGGGCCAAAGTTGGAGCACCTGACTGGCTTTTCCTGGAAGCATCCAGACTCCCTCTCCATTTGAATGACATCTGTGATAATACATGAAGCTGTGGTGTGCATCATCAAAGCACATACAGTTAAAAAAATCGTTCAGACCAACCTGCATTAAGTGGGAGGAAAGACATTGTAATAATAGTCCAGGCTCAGTGCTGAGCAGCCGGGGACGATGTGATCTCTATGTTGTGTCCCCCCAAATTTTTATGTTGTCACCTAATCCCCAAGGTGATGATACTAAAAAGTGGGGCCTTCGGGAAGCAATCAGTGCCCTTGTAAAAGAGACCCCAAGAGCTCTCGAGCCCCTCCCGCCACAGGAGGACACAGAGTAGTTGGCAATCTGCAACCCGGAACAGGGCTCTCATGGGAACCTGAGAGTGCTGGCACCCTGACCTTGGACTTCTAGCCTCCAGCATGGTAAGAAATACATGTTTGTTGTTTGTAAGCAAACCAGTTTATGGCATTTTTGTAATAGCAGTCCAAACTGACTAAGACAGGAGGCCACTTTTCAAGATCAAAGACTTTTCTGCTGAAAACCCACCAAGTAGATAATCCAAAAATAGATAATAGAGTTTTCTATAGTTTTGTTCTATGAATATGTTTTATGAACATGGATATGCTCATGTAGGCTTGGAAAAGGTGGTGATTTTACCAGTTCTGACCTCCCAAGACAAATAGCAGGGCTTGGTAAGAGGCTGAGAGCCAGAGTAGGAATAGAAAATGTGAGTTTTAAATTCCTCCCATGGTATTTGAGAAAGGCGGAATTTGATTTGTCTTGGGAATTAAATTATCTAGGTGTCTAAGGGGAAAGGCTAGGATGTACAGGCTCTAGAGGTGGTCCCCTCAGGGGAGCTGTTGGGCACAGACTGGAATGGGCAGGTGCATTTGGGTGGGCGTGCCACATGGGTCTAGAGACCAATCAATGTCAGACCCAGTCTTCAGGCTGCTTCAACTGGTAAAGCATGCATCTTTAACCTTGTATTCATTTATTTGTTCGCTTGTTCACTCACTGATTCAGCAAACAGTTGTTGAGCATATACTATGTTCCAGCCATGGTCAAGGTGCTGAGGATACATTAGTAAGTAAAAGTTAAAGATCCCTGCTCTTATGAAGTTTACATGCTAGTAGGAGGAGACAGACCACAATCAATAAAAAATGAGTAAGTACATTACATGCCGTGTTTGAAGGTGACAAGTGCCTTGAAATAAATAAATCAAACAGAGAAAGAGGGAATCAACAATGCCATGGGTGAGGCACTGCCACCCTAACTTGGGGGAGGCAGTCAGTAGGCAAGATCGACCTGGCCCGCACAGCCAAGCCCCAGGAGGGGACTCTTACTTTCAGGAGAAACTGTTCCTTCTCACTTTTGATTTGCTGTTCCATCTCCTCATACAGGTGCTGGATTTCTTCATCATAAGCAGCAATTTTCCTGCAAAGATGGCAAAAGGAGAGTCTGTGAGGTCTACATGGAAATTACCTTATCCCACAGAAGCAAGGCCTGGGACCTGGGCACTGGAAGCACACCTGGAGCTGTGGGTGGTGGGGTGACACTGTGCAGGTCAGGTCAGGTCAGCCAGAGCTGCAGGATCGGTTCCTCGGGATCCGCTGAGCACAGTGGCCAGCAGGACCCCCTCCTCCTCCTGTCTCCAGGCCATCCCTCCTAACCATGCACATTCTCCCCCATGAAGCCTCCCTGGCTCCATCTTCCTTTACTCTGCTTTATTTCAACACCAAGGCACCCGGCTTCTGCTACTCTCACCCTTCCTCCTGCCCACCGAACCCGCTGCTGGGAGACAGCATGAAGTTGTGTGGGCTTCTTTCCTGTTTGGTTTCTTGTTCTACCTCATTCTCACTTTGGATGCATTCTCTCTACCTGGCTACATCAGCACTGTCTGAACTGCCCTACATCAGAGGGCTCTCCTAAAATTGTGCCCTGAAGTTTGTGTGATACACATTTCTCATGAGATCTGAAAGGACTGCATGGCCATGACAGCTACTACCACTGCATCCCCTGCAAAGAAAGGGGCTTCACATGTCTGAGTGCTCATGCCCTCTGGGCCTGGGGCCACAGGCAGATGTTATGAGATGGGCAAGGCGGGTTACAGGCTGGAGTTACAATGAGGTGACCATACCCCCAGTCTCAGCATCCTCTTCCTACTCAGAAGAGCCTCACATAACAGGAAGCACATGGACACTGGGCTCCTACACAGAGATGAAGACAAAAATGGCTGTGGGGACAAGGTTTATAGGTGACCCTGGGGTTGGTCCTCCTTCTCTCCCAGTAATACCTCCACCCCTTGCCCCATTCAAACAGGACTGACCAAGTATTAGCATTTGAACCAAGCACTAACATTCCTAGGGGACTGCATATTTATACCTGTTATCTGACCTGCAGTGAAAGGCCCACTCTCTGCCCCCTTTCTGTCTTATTACGGGATCTTCAGGCTCCAGTGAACAGGCTGAGATCATGGCTCTTAATGTTTGTTTTGAGCATGTAACACACGCATCCTTCAAATTTTGGCACTTGTTGTAAACTCAAATGATGGTAAGCTCCCTCTGACCTTCATTCAAGTAAGGAGACTTTAATAATTGAGGAAAATGTACTGGTGCTCAGTTCTAAGAGGTACTGGGGAGATTTCTGAAGAAAACATCTGAAGAATACATAAAAACATAATGTATTTATTCCCCTGAGCCTTCCATCATTTTACCCCCATCTCCCTAGGTCCACTTGGGACTATAATCCAGTGCCAGCTGTCCTTGCAGCCCCTTCCTCACTGGCTCCCTGTACGGGAGTGTTTACACCACATTCACAGACTGAGCAATGGCTGAGGAGACACAGTGATTGGCATCTTTCCAATCCTACAAAAACCACAAAGCTGACCCAGACAAAGGAGCTGGTGTAAGTCTCCACAGTCAAGGTCACTCATATCAGAGCACCAGCCTCTGCATTCCCTTTCTTAGCTGTACCTGCAAAATCAGAAACCTGACTTCAAGTGTGTATGGCAGTGGCCCCAGGGTGTACTCAGCAAAGTGTGACAGCTCTCCAAGGCTTCCTTGAACTGGGTCCCTGTGTTTACCATTGTGTTTGATATCCTGGATTGTTGGGAACCACCTGCCTGATTTCAGAAGCTGTAACCCCCGCATGGCTAAGGCTGAGTGAGTGACCTTCGGACCATAAGCCACTAAAGAGACAAAGTTTATCTCCCTGGCAGGGGCCCTGCTTCTGCTCCTTGTTCTTCACCCTGCCTGGTCCCCAGTGCTTGATTGGTTAGCCAGTGATGGGTAAGATTCCTCAAGGGAGGGATGACCTAAGACAGGCACAATCATGGAGAGCCCCCAGGGAAGGACTTGGGGGGCTGCAGCAAAAGGGGTGATGGACCCTTGCCCCTTCGCTTTGACATAGCCTGAGTCCTCATTCTGTCTGTAAGAAGTCTCCTAATCTCTTGGCTGCCTTACTTCCCCTGCCTGACTTAAGCCTGAAACAATGACAGAGGGCACTACAGCCCTGTGCTGGAAAGGGCGGGTTCACTGGGTGATCAGGCCTAAGAAAGAATACATAAAATCCTGTGAAACCTGCTTTGCTAAGAATGTCCTCAATTAAATGATAAGGGTCCGGGCAGGAAATGAGTTTGTTTCCCAAAGTTTTACAGCGCCTTAAGCTAACAGTCCCTGACTCAGAATAAGCCCTAGTAGTTCTTTGTATGTTATCTATTGTTTGATCCTTACTGCCTGACAATGATTAATAAGATTTACCTGTATTCCTGTGCAAACTGAACCCAATAAAAGCCTATTGAGGAAAAGGCTCTTCATCCTTTTCCTTTAAGAGATTAGCCACCTTTCCTCCCCAAGCAGATCATATCTTGGTAGACTTATTCTCATCTGTGGCGGATGGGGGTGCTCTGCGTGCAAAGCTCCCCCACACTGGATATAGCAATTTTTTTTTTTGTATAAGAGTAAGAAATCTGTACTTGGTAAATCACAGATGTTTTGGATTGTTACTTTTGTTCTTACCCAACGCATAACAATTCCAAGAAACTCTTAAGAGAGAAATAAGGAGCAAAGTCATCTGCTGTTAAATAGGAACATCTCAGGGACAGAAATGAATACAATTTGAAAGAACTTTCAGAAAGAAGAATGGTCTTTCTCTGAGTCCCTGGGATTATATTGCTGTGCGTGAAGAAATTCAGACACTAGATGGCAAATGGTGTCAAGGAAAACTTAAGACAGCAATTCCATCTATATAAATACTAAAGAATTGATAAAGTGAGATGAGATGAACTAAAAAATTGATTTGGCTCCGTTAAAGAAATACTAATTAGAGTCACTCATATAAGCTGTTTACATTTATGCCTAACAACCATGCAAGGCATTAATTCTGTACTATCATTATGTGTATTACATTAACTTTGCTCTAAGCTTTATTTGATTAAATTAACAAACTCTATATTTTGGCAGCTCACAGGTCAGTTCGCTAGTCATGAAGTAATTTTGCAAACTACTAAAAAAACAAAAAACAAACACAAATGTCAGGAAGGCAGATGTGGCCTCTGAAAGTTCTTCACTGAAAAGGGCTGCTCCACTGCAAAGAAGCCCTGGAAGTCCAGGTGGGCAGTAGTGACCCTGGGCCCAACCAGACTCATACATGGAACCAAGCCTCCAGAACTGTGTCGGAATCAAGCTGGCCTCCTGGGAGACTGCCTCGGCCTGAATGACTTTCAAGGATGAGCCTGACTCATAACCACCTGGATCAGACACAGGAGATGCCAACTCAGGAGTCGAAGCCCTGAGTGCTGATCCCAGAGCCAGCTCATTTCCTCCAGGTGACCTTGGGCAAGTGCTCTGACCATAGATCCCAGGGTAGCACCTGCCTACGTTCCTTTCAACACTGTCATGATGGATGACAGGTAAGAAAGAGCATATGGAAAGCATTTGGAACTACAAAGCCCTCTATAAGTGTAGGGTTTATTTATTATGGTAATTATCAATATTATCAGACTTCTGGCCAAGATGGAGATGTAGATAAAAACATTGTGCCTCCTCACACAATCAAAATTAAAGACAACAAATATTTACAAACAATAACACAACCAAAACAGAAAATTGAACTATGGAAGTCCAACAACCATTCAACCAGACCGGTAAGAGGGGCAGAGTCAGCGGTCGGCAGAGAAGGAACACTGTAAGGAAAGACAGTGGCTGGCAGACCCGGAGCACAGGCGGTGCTGGCGCCCGGCTTGCAGACCCCAGATGCAGGGAGGAAATGGGCAGGGCAGTTGGCCGTTGGTGGTCACACATTTACGTGCAGATAAACTAGTCAAGAACTGGCACTGAGACAGACCGTGCAGCCCAGGGCTCCAGCGACAGGAAATAAAGCCGAAAACCACCAATTGAAAAGGTGCTGGGAGAGACTCCCATCCTCACATGAGAGGTCACTGGGGAGACCTGCAAAGTCCCGGAGTGTGCATAGGCCTGCCCACAAGGAAACCAGTGCCAGGGGGGCCCAGTTTGCTTGTGGGAAGCGGCAGAGGGGATGCAAGTCCAACACAGTGCAGAACAGGCACCATTGTTCCCTCTCTGACCCCGCCTCCACAGACAGCATCACTACCCAGCAACTAGGTTGCCCTGCCCTGGTAAACACCTATGGCTCTGCCACACATACATAACAGGTGCCACCTAACCAAATATGACTCAAACAGAAGAACAGCTCAGAGCCCCAGAGCCAATACTTTTAAGCAACCAAGAGATAGCCAACCTATCAGATGCACAGTTCAAAACACTGGTGATCAGAATGCTCACAGAACTGGTTGATTTTGGTCACAAGATGAACAAATGAAGGCGATGATCAGTGAAATGAAGAAAAATGCACAGGGAACCAATAGTGATGGGAAGAAAACTGGGACTCAAATCAATGAAGTGGACCAGAAGGAAGAAAGAAACATCCCATCAGAAAAGAATGAAGAATCAAGAATTTAAAAAAATGAGGAGAGGCTGAGGAACTTCCAGGACATCTTTAAACGTTCCAACATCTGAATTATAGGGGTACCAGAAGGGGAAGACGAAGAGCAACAAGTGGAAAACTTATTTGAACAAAGAATAAAGGAGAACTTCCCCGATCGGGCAAAGGAAAGAGACTTCCAGGAAGTCCAGGAAGCTCAGAGAGTCCCAAAGAAGGTGGACCCAAGGAGGAACACACCAAGGCACATCATAATTACATCAGCCAAGATAAAAATGAAGGAGAGAATTCTAGAAGCAGCAAGAGTTAAGGGGACAGTTACCTACAAAGGAGTTCCCATCAGACTGTCAGCTGATTTCTCAAAAGAGACCGTACAGGCAAGAAGGGGCTGGAAAGAAGTATTCCAAGTCATGAAAGGCAAGGACCTACATCCAAGATTGCTCTATCCAG
>PVKM010048788.1:0-11107 GCA_004027735.1 Carollia perspicillata
GGGATGACAGTATCCGGAGGGGAGAGGGGAGGGAATTTCAGGGAAAAAGGGAGGGGATTATAGGAACAAGTATAAAGGACACATGGACAAAAACTAAGGGGGGTGGAAAGGGGAGGGAGGTGGGGAGCACGGGGGGGGGTGGTCTGGGATGGGAGTAAAAGACAGAAAACTGTACTGAAAAACAATTAAAATTTAAAAAAATTAAAAAAAAATGTAGATTCCTCTTCCTTGCCCAGATCCTTGACTTATAGTTAATGTTTATCTATAAGTATAAAGACACAATAATGTAAAAATAATAACTAAAAGAAAACAATAGGCAAATAATGCAACTGGGGATTCTCTCTCAGAGTCTACAGAAATCTGACTATTAAGATAAGTTTCTATTGGTAATTACGTACTGGAAGGGCAGCCAACAGTAAGTGGGACTAGGTGTGGAAAAATGCATAAGAAAGAAGGAAAAAATTTGAAAGAATTGCGGCCATATGAAGAAAATTATAAATTCTCTGGCCACAAATATAATTTCTGCAAGTTCAGGGCCTCTTGCTGGAGCATACCTCAGACACTGCAAGAGTCACCAAATAATAGTAAGATATGAATCTTCTCCATCATTGATGCAGGTGTGAACAGTGGATCTTGAGGAAATGATATTGTTCAAGACTACCTCCAAATCCCAGCTCAGCTTGCCTGTAAAAAATAATTATTATTATTATACTTTGGCTTAATATAAACCTTGGAGTTTTTTTAGAAATGTAGAAAAATATTTTATTAAACAAAAATTATGATCATCAAAGAACACAAATTTAGAGAGTGAAGGGCATTCCTGTGTTTTGAGTCATAAAAACTAACTTATGCAAGAGCATGCACCAATTCCTGAAGAATGCTTTCTGCAAGTAGCCCAGAACTACTTTATGTGTGTTGAAAACCCCTTACCGACCAACTACTTCCTCCACCATCTGGAAACAGCCTAAAATTACCATCACTTTTCTCTTTGGAACTAAAACCCTCAAAGCTCCCTGTTAAGATGTAAACATTTTCTTGGAAAACTAAACCAGGGAATTAAAGCTGTCTGTAAACACTATTGGTGGGAATGCAGACTGGGCCAGTGACTGTGAAGAACAGTATAAAATTTCCTCATAAAATTAAAAATTACGATATAACAGGGGCCATGAGAAAAAATAGGGCCAAAATGAAAGAACAGAGCAAAACCTAAGAAAGAGAGCTAAGTGAAGAAGATATAGCCAACCTATCTGATGGAGAATTTAAAACCCTGGTAATCAAAATGTTCACAGAACTGATTGAGTTTGGTCAAAAAAATGAAAAAACAAATGAAAGGTACCCAAAATGAAATGAAGCAAAATATTCAAGGAGCCAACAGTGACATGAAGGAAACCAGGACTCAAATCAATGATTTGGAACAAAAAGAAGAAATAAACATCCCACCAGAACAAAATAAAGAAACAAAAATTCGAAAAAGTAAAGAGAATCTTACAAAACTCTAGAACAACCTGAAATATTCCAATATTTAAATTATAGGAGTGCCAGAAGGAGAAGAATAACAGCAAGAAGTCAAAAACTTATTTGAACAAATAATGAAGGAAAACTTCCCCAATCTGGTGAAAAAAAAATTAGACTTTCAGAAAGTCCAGGAAGCCCAGAGAATCCCAAAGAAGTTAGACCCAAAGAGGAACACAGCAAGGCATTAAGTTACCCAAGATTAAAGACAAAGAAAAAATATTAAAATAGCAGATTAAAGGAGATGGTTATCTACAAATGAACTCCCATATGACTATCAGCTGATTTTTCAAAAGAAAACTTGCAAGAAAGAAGGGGTTGGAAAGAAGTATTTGAAGTTATGAAAGGCAAGGACCTACATTAAAGATATTCTATCCAGTAAAGCGAACATTTACAATGGAAGGACAGATAAAATGCTTCCCACGTAAGGTCAAGTTAAAGGAATTCATCATCACCAAGGCATTAATATATGAAATGTTAAAGTGACTTATCAAGAAATGTAAGATAAAAAATATGAACAATAAAATGACAACAAACTCATAACTATCAACAAACGAACCTAAAAAATAAAAGAAAGAAAAACAAGAAAACAAAAAACTAAACAAACAACTAGAACAGGAACGGAATCAGAAATGGATATCACATAGAGAATTTTCAGTGGGGAGGGAGAGGGGAGGAATATTGAGGAAAAGATACAGGGAATAAGAAGCATAATTGGTAGGAATTAAGTAGATGAGGAGAGGTCAAAATGGTATAGGAAACAGGGAACTCAAACAACTTATATATACAAACCATGGACCTGAATTAAGGCACAGGACGCTGCAGGGTTGGGGTACACAAGGTGGAGTAGGGACAAAGAAAGAAAATTGGGAAAACTGTAATAGCATAATCAATAAAATAAACTTTAAAAAATAAAAATAAAAATAGAACTGCCTTTTAACCTGGCAATTCCCCTGCTGGGGTTATACCCCAAGAATCCTAAAACATCTGTCCAAAAGAACCTATGCACTCATATGTCCATAGCAGCACAATTTACAATAACCAAGTGCTGGAAGCAACCTAAATGCTCATTAGTAAATGGGTGAATCAAAAAGCTGTGGTACATTTACATAACACAATACTACACAGCAGAAAGAAAGAAGGTGCTCCTACCCTTCATGAACAGCATGGATAGAACTGGAGGGCATTAGGCTAAGTGAAACAAGCCAGGCCATTAAAGACAAATACTGTGTGATCTTACCTATAAGTGGAATCTTATCAACAAGAAAAACAAGCAAGCAAAATATAACCAGATACATTGAAATTATGAACAAACTGACAGTAATCAGAAGGGAGTGGTGAAAGAGATTATGGGGAATATAGGGAAGAGACCATCAAGGAACATGTATAAAGGACCCATGAAAAAGGCCAAAGTGGGTAGGTTTGAGGATGGGAGGTGGGGATGGATGGGGCAGGGAGGTGTGTGGGGAGGAGGGGTTAGGGGGAAATGGAGACATCTTTACTTGAATAAACATTTAAAAATTGCCCATCAGTAAATGAATGGATTGAAAAACTATGGTACATTTACACAATAAAATTTTATGCAGCAGAAAGAAAGATGAGGCTCCTACCCTTTGTGACAGAAGGAATAGAACTGGAGAGCATTATGCTAAATAAAATAAGCCAGGCTGTGAAAGATAAATACCATATGATCTCACCTTTAACTGGAACCTAATCAACAAAACAAACAAACCAGCAAAATATAAACACATTGAAATTGAGAACAGACTGACAGTGACAAGAGGGGAGAGGGCAGGGCATAATTGGGGGAAAAGGGTTTACAGGAACAACTATAAAGGACACAGGGACAAAAACAAGGGAGATGGAAATAGGGGAGGGATGTGGGGATGGGGGATGGTGGGGAGGAATTGGGGAAAAAGGTGAAAAACTGTACTTGAACAACAATAACATTTAAAAGTATTTAATAAAAATAATAATAAGTAAAATAAATATATTAAAATAAAAAGTATTTAAAAAATAAAGTAAAATGAGTAGCAGAAACAAGAGTTGATGGATGACACCTCTTGCATCAGGAAATACTGTGAAAATAGAGTTGAGCAAACATGAGAAGCATAATGAAATGTGCAGACACTTTCTTTTTTTTTATTTTTATTCAAGTACAGTTTTCTCCATTTTCCCCTGACCACTACCCCTTACTCCAACCATCCCCACCACCCACCCTCAGTCCTACCCAGCTTTGACCCTTCTGTCTCTTTCTATTATCTCCTCCCACCACCCCTCTGGTTATGGTCAGATTTTTCTTTATTTCAATGTCTATGTTGTATTTTCCTTGATTGTTTTATTGATTAGGTTCCACTTGTAGGTGAGATCATGTGGTTTATGTCTTTAGCTGCCTGGCTTATGGCTTATTTCAATTAGCATAATGTTGTCCAGTTCCATCCATGCTATTGCAAAGGGTAGAAGATCCTTTTTTCTTTCTGCTGTGTTGTACTCCACTGTGTAAATGAACCATTGCTGGGAACTGCTCTGCCTGGTTTCAGGAACTGTAAACCCCCCATGGCTAAGGCTGAGTGAGCAACCTTTAGACTATGAGCCACTAAGGAGAAAAAGCTTATCTCCCTGGCAGGAGCACTGCTTCTGCTTCATCCAGCTCTGGCCCCCAACGCTTGGTCAGTCAGTCAATGATGGGTAAGACCCCTCAGAGGGGGGACAAGCTAAGCCAGACACGATCACTTGGGAGGCCCTCAAGGAAGGACTTGGGGGCTGCAGCAGAGAGGGGGTGATGGACCCTCGCTCCCTGGCTATTCTGACATAGCCTGAGTCCCCATTTCTGTCTGGGATAAATGCCTCCTGGCTCTAATCCACTTAACCCTGTAACTATGACAAGGGGTGGTGCGGCTCTCTGCCTGCTAGAGCAAGTTCCAGGGTGATTGGGCATAAGAAAGAATTCATCAAGTCCTGTGAAGACTGTTTTGCTAAGAGTGCTCTCATTCATATCATAAAGGTCCAAGCAGGAAATGAGTATGTCTCCAAAGTTTTTGCAACCCCCTTACCTGACAGACACTGACTCAAATTAAGCACTCAGATTCCTTTGAAATGTTACCTATTCTTTGATCCTTGCCACCCAACATTGATTGATGAGCTTTACCTGTATTCATGTATGTTATGAACCTAATAAAAGCCATTGAGGAAAAGGCTCTTGGTCCTTCTCCTTTGAGAGATTGACAACCTCTTCTCCCCAAGCAGATCATGTCTTGGTAGTTTTATTCTCATCCATGGCAGATGGTGGGGCTCTGTGTGCAATGTTCCTCTACAAACCACAGTGTTTTGATCCACTCATTTACTGGTGGGCACTTAGGTTGCTTCCAGAATGTGGCTATAGCAAATAGTTCTGCTATGAACATTGGAATGTATAAGATCTTTAGAACTGGTGTTCCAGAATTCTTAAGGTATAGTCCCAACAGTGGAAATGACAGGTCAAAATGTACTACCATTTTTAGCTTTCTGAGGGAATTCCATACTATTCTCCATAGTTGCTGCCCAGTGGGCATCCCCATGAACAATGTAATAGGGTTCCCTTTTCTCCATAGCCACTATAGCACGTGTTTGTTGATTTGTTTATGATGGCCATTCTGACCGGTGTGAAGTGATATCTCACTGTGGTTTTAATTTGCCTCTCTCTGATAACCAGTGATGCTGAGATGCTTTTGATATATCTCTGGGCCCTTTGTATGTCCTCCATGGAGAAATGTCTGTTCAGGTCCTTTGTTCAATTTTAATCGGATTGCTTGTCTTCCTGGAGTGCAGTTGTGTGAGTTCTTCATATATTTTGGAAATCAAACTCTTGTCTGAGGTATCATTGGCATATATTTTCCCCATATAGTTGGTTCTCTTTTCATTTTAATGCAGAAGCTTTTTAATTTGATGAGGTCCCATTTGTTTATTTTTTCCTTTATGTCCCTTGCTTTAGAGGACATATCAGTGAAGATGTTGCTGCATAGAATGTCTGAGATCTTCCTGCTGATGTTTTTCTCTAGGATTTTTATGGCGTCACAACTTATATTTAAGTCTTTTATCCACCTTGAATTTATTATTATGTATGGTGTAAGTTGGTGATTGAGTTTCATTTTTTTGCATGTAGCTGTCCAGATCTCCCCACACCATTTGTTGAAGAGGCTATTTATGGTTCATTTTATGCTTCTTCCCCCTTTGTCAAATATTAATTGACCATAGAGACTTGGGTTTCTTTCTGTGCTCTCTGTTCTGTGCCTATGGACTATGTGTCTGTTCTTATGCCACTACCAGGTGCTTTTATTACAGTGGCCTTGCAGTACTGTTTCATGTAAGGTACTGTGATCCCTCATACTTTGTTTTTCTTTCTCAAAATTGCTATAGCTATTCAGTGTGGTTTACAGTTCCATATATATTTCTGAAATGTCTGTTCTATATCTGTGAAATATGTCACTACATTAATAGGGATTGCATTGAGTCTATAAATTGCTTTGGGTAGTATGGACATTTTGATTATTGTAATTGTTCCAATCCATGAACATGGTACATTCTTACATTTCTGTCTTCCCTAATTCCTTTATTCAGTGTCGTGCTATTTTCTGAGTACAGGTCCTTTACCTCCTGGGTAATGTTTATTCCTAGGTACTTTATTTTACTTGTTGCTATAGCAAATAGGATATTTTCACAATTTCTGTTTCTGGTATTTCATTGTTGGTGTAAGAAATGCCTTTGATTTCTGAATATTGATTTTGTATCACACTGTGTTGCCAAATTCACTTATCAGGTCGAGTAGTTTTTAGTTAGTTCTATATCATTTTCTATGTACATTATCATGTCATCTGCAAACAATGACAATTTTGCTTCCTCCTTTCCAATTTGGAAGATTTTTATTTTTTTTCTTGTCTGATTTCTGTGGCTAGGACTTCCAATACTATGTTGAATAGGAGTGGTGAAAATGGGCATTCGTTTCTTGTTCCTGATCTTAGTGGGAAAGTTTTCAGTTTTTGCCCATTGAGTATGATGTTGGCTGTAGGTCTGTCATATATGGCCTTTATTATGTTGAGGTGTGCTCCCTCTATTCCCACTTTGCTGTGTTTTTATCATGAATGTGTGCTGTACTTTATCAAATGTTTCTTTGCATCTATTGATATCATGTGATTTTTGTCTTTCCTTTTGTTTATGTGATGTATTACATTTATTGATTTGGGGATTTTGTGCCTACCTTGCATCTCTGGAATGAATCCAACTTGGTCATGGTGTATGATCTTTTCAACGTATTGCTGGATGCAGTTTGCCAATATTTTGTTGAGAATTTTAGCATTTATATTCATCAGTGATATTGGCCTGAAGTTTTCTTTCTTTGTTGTGGCTTTATTTGGTTTTGGGATTAGAATGATGCTGGCTTCATGCAAAGAGTTTGGGAGTCTTTCATCTTCTTGAATTTTTTGAAATAATCTGTGGAGGATGGGTGTTAACTCTCCCTTAAATGCTTTGTAAAATTCTCCTTTGAAAACATCTGATCCATGGCTTTTTTGTTTTTTGATTACTGCTTCAATTTCATTTGCTGTATTGGTCTGTTCAGGCTTTCTGCTTCTTCGTTCAGTTTTTGAAGACTGTGTTCCTAGAAATTTGTTCATTTCACCCAGATTGTCAGATTTCTAGGCATATAGTTTTTCATACTAATTTCTTACAATTCTTTGTATTTCTGTGATATCAGTTGTAATCTCTCCTCTTTCATTTCTGATTATATTTATTTGGGTCCTCTTTCTTTCTTGATGAGTCTGATTAAAGGCTTGTCAATTTTGTTTATTTTTTCAAAGAACCAGCTTCTGGATTTATTGATCCTTAGAACTTGCTTTTAGTCTTTATGTCATTTAATTTTCCTCTTTAGTCCTTGAGTGCTTTCTAGTTTCAGTTCCTTGTGGTCTGAGGAAAAGCTTGATATAATTTCAATTTTCTTGGATTTTTTTGAGGTTTGTTTTGTGTCATATCATGTGGTCTGTCTTTGAAAATGCTTCATGTGCATTTGAAATAATGTGTATTTTGCTTATTTGTGATGAAAGGTTCTATATATATCAGTTATTTATATATGATGTAGGGCATTGTTCAATGCTGCAATAACACTATTGATATTTTGTGTGGAAGATCTATCCATTTCTGACAGTGGAGTGTTAAAAACCCCTACTATAATTGTTTTTCTGTCAATCTTTCTAGAATTCCTCTGTTGGAAACCGCTCTGCCTGGTTTTAGGAGTTGTAATCGCCCCCCATGGCTAAGGCTGAGTGAGAGACCTCCAGACTGTGAGCCACTGAAGAAACAAAGCTTATGTCCCTGGCAGGAGTGCTGCTTCTGCCATTTCTGGTCCCCAATGCTTGGTTGGTTAGTCCATGATGGGTACAACCCCTCAGAGGAGAGACAACCCAAGTCAGACAATCATGCGGGAGGCCTTTAAGGAAGGACTTGGGGGGCTGCATCAAAGAGGGAGCAAAAGATCCCCTGGCTATTTTGACATAGCTTGAGTCCCCTTCCCATCTGGTAGAAGCACTTCCTGGCTCTAATCCACCTAAGCCTGAGTCTATGACAGGGAGGGGGTGGAGTCCTCTGTTGGCTAGAGCGGGTTCCAGGGTGATCAGGCATAAGAAAGAGTTCATAAAATCCTGTGAAGCCAGCTTTACTAAGAGTGCTTTCTTTCATATGATTATCATATGATCTGGGTATGGGCGGGAAATGAGTATGTCTCCTAAAATTTTTTGCAACCCCCTTACCTGAAAGACACTGATTCAAATTAAGCCCTCATATTTCTTTTAAATATTATCTATTTTTTATCCTTGCTGCCTGACATTGGTTGAAGAGCTTTACCTGTATCCCTGTGTTACAAACCTAATAAATACCATTGAGGTAAGGACTCATGGCCCTTCTCCTTTGAGATTGACCACCCTTCCTCCCCAAGCAGATAATGTCTTGGTAGCATTATTTTCATCCGTGGAAGATGAAAATAATTCCACATTCCTCCAAGACTTTGCTTATGTATTTGACTGCTCCTATGTTGGATACATATATGAGTACGATATTTATGTCTTCTTGATGAATTCTTCCATTCCTTGAGATTATGGAGTATTGTTCTCTGTCTTTTTATGGCTTTTGTTTTATAATCTATTTTGTCTGATATAAGTGTTGCTACCTCAGCTATTTTTTCTATACATTAACTTGGAATATATTTTCAGCCCTTTACTTTCAGTCTATGCAGAGTTTGTTTGTTTTTTAATTTTGAGGTGGGTCTGTTGTAGGCAGCATATGTGTTGGTAATGTTGTCTTATCCATTCAACTACTCTAAGTCTTTTTTTTTTTTTGAGCATTTAATACTTTTACATTTAAGGTTATTATTGATAGGTCCTTATACATTCCCACTTCACTGTCTTCAGACCTCTGTTTGTTTCTTTTTCATTCTTTGTCTTTTCTTTTCTTTTTTTAATTTTAATTGTTTTCAGTACAGTTTTCTGTCTTTTGCTCCCATCCCAGACCACCCCCCAGTGCTCCCACCTTCCTCCCCTTTCCACCCCCCGTAGTTTTTCTCCATGTGTCCTTTATACTTGTTCCTATAATCCCCTCCCTTTTTTTCTGAAATTCCCTCCCCTCTCCCCTCTGGATACTGTATCCCCTTTTCTATTTCAATGTCTTTGACTATATTTTGCTTGCTTGTTTGTTTAGTTGCCTAGGTTCCTGTTAAAGGTGAGATCATATGGTATTTGTCCTTTACTGCCTGGCTTATTTCACTTAGCATAATGCTTTCCAGTTCCATCCATGCTATTGCATAGGATAGGAGCTCCTTTTTTCTTTCTGCCACATAGAATTCCATTGTATATATGTACCATAGTTTTTTGATCCATTCATTTACTGATGGGCACCTAGGTTGCTTCCAACACTTGGCTATTGTAAATTGTGCTGCTATGAACATTGGGGTGCATAGGGTCTTTTGAAATGGTGTTTCAGGGTTCTTGGGATATAATCCCAGCAGGGCAATTGCTGGGTCAAAAGACAGTTCCATTTTTAGTTTTCTGAGAAAATTCCATACTGTTTTCCATAGTGGTTGTACCAGTCTGCAATCCCACCAACAGTGAACTAGGGTCCCCTTTTCTCCACAACCTCTCCAACATTTGTTGTTTGTGCTTTGTTTATGATGCCTATTCTTACCGGTGTCAAGTGGTATCTCATTGTGGTTTTAATTTGCATTTCTGTGATGGCTAGCGATATTGAGCATCTTTTCATGTGTCTCTGAATCCTCTGTATGTCCTCCTTGGAGAAATGCCTGTCCAAGTCCTTTGCCCATTTTTTAATTGGGTTGCTTGTCTCCTTGGAGTGGAGTCGTGTAAGTTCTTTGTATATTTTGGAGATTAAACCCTTGTCTGAGGTATCATTGGCAAATATGTTTTCCCATATCGTTGGGTCTCTTATTATTTTAATGCTGTTTTCTTTAGCTGTGCAGAAGCTTTTTATTTTGATGAGATGCCATTTGTTTATTCTTTCCTTTATATCCCTTGCTCTGGGGGACATGTCAGTAAAAATGTTGCTGTGTGAGATATCTGAGATTTTCCTGCCTGTGTTCTCCTCTAGGATTTTAATGGTGTCACGTCTTACATTTAAGTCTTTTATCCATCTTGAATTTATTTTTGTGTATGGTGTAAGTTGGTGCTCGAGCTTCATTTTTTTGCACGCAGCTGTCCAGTTCCCCCAACACCATTTGTTGAAGAGACTATTTTTACTCCATTTTATGGTGTTGCCCCCTTTGTCGAATATTAACTGACTGTAGTGACTTGGGTTTATTTCTGTGCTCTCTGTTCTGTTCCATTGGTCTACATGCCTGTTTTTATTCGGGGACCAGGGTGTTTTGATTACAGTGGCCTTGTAATACAGTTTGGTATCAGGTATTGTGATCCCTCCTACATTGTTTTTCTTCCTCAAAATTGCAGCTGCTATTCGGGGTCGTTTATGGTTCCATATAAACTTTTGAAGTGTTTGCTCTATGTCTCTAAAATAGGCCATTGGTACTTTGATAGGTATTGCGTTGAATCTGTAGATTGCTTTGGGTAATATGGACATTTTGATGATGTTAATTCTTCCAATCCATGAACATGGTATATGTTTCCATTTGTTTGTGTCTTCCGTGATTTCATTTTTCAGTGTTGTGTAGTTTTCTGCATACAGGTCTTTTATCTCCTTGGTTAGGTTTATTCCTAGGTATTTTATTTTTCTTGTTGCTATATGGAATGGGATTTTTTTCTTGATTTCTGCTTCTGCTGTTTCATTGTTGGTATACAAAAATGACTTTGATTTCTGGATATTGACTTTGTATCCTGCTGTTTTGCCAAATTGATTTATTAGTTCAGAAGTTTTTGGGTAGAGTCTATAGGATTTTCCATGTACACTATCATATCATCTGCAAACAGTGACAGTTTTGTTTCCTCCTTTCCAATTTGGATGCCTTTTATTTCCTTTTCTTGTCTGATTGCTGTGGCTAGAACTTCCAAAACTATATTGAATAGAAGTGGTGAAAGTGGACAACCTTGTCTTGTTCCTGATCTTAGTG
>PVKM010048789.1:0-11103 GCA_004027735.1 Carollia perspicillata
ATTCCCTGTGTGGCCCAAACCAAACCATCACAGGAGGTAAGCTGGTGCTGGATATGGAAGTATTAAAAATGTCCTCAGCAAAAACGTTCTGGCGACCAAGAATTAGTCACCAGCTGAGGGAACATAACCTCCTTGGAGACAGAGTTCTGGAGGGTCCCACCAACAGGAGAAACGGCAGTGGGCCCGCCGGAGGGGCCACACCATCTGGGCAGCAGGGAGCCCAGGGCCTGCGCCTGCGGTTTGCAACCTTGGCCCCCACCCCCACAGTACCCTGTCTTCGAGGTATCTTCATAATGGAGTCTGGGTGGGCTTGAAACCATAGTGATCTTTTTTTAATTGGTTGCTATAATCTTTGTAGCTTTTTCTCTAGGCCTTTACTAAGACTTCAGCTTGATAGATTGTTTCTAATATATTTAAAATTTGTAACAGTGTCTGGGCCAGGTCGTTCAGTTGTTTAGAGCATCATCCCTATATGCCAAGGTTGTGGGTTCAAATCCCAGTCAGGACACATACAAGAATCAACAAAGGAATACGTAGAAAAGTGAAACAACAAATTGATACCTCTCTCTCTCTTCCTCTCTCTTTCTGAAATTAATAAACAGTAAAATTGGTAACAGAAGTCAGTCTCCTGGATTGGTGGAAGGAGGGATGAGCCAGGCTGGTGCAGAGAATGAGAGAGCAGAGAGGTAACCCGGTCTCAGGTCCACGTCTCTGGAACAGACGGGGGAGTTGAGGACGTGCGAGGACCGTGACTGAAGACTACTTCCAGGAGGGAATCCCAGCAAGTCACTACTGTGAACTGTAAAGACAATTTCGTTTTTAAGGAGGAAAAAGATTTATGTCGTCCGAATGTCGTGACACACTAATTCCATAACATTACTCCTGAGGACAATAATAATGAAGTCACGACGGCAGAGACATTCCAGAAGCAAGATCCCAGCCCTCAGAGGAGGCGTGGATGTGCTGGCATCCTTGACCGAATTCCGACTCCTCACTGCCTCCCTCCCGCTGAGGCCTCACTGCAATCGCGGTGTTTGATTCGGACAGTCCAACCAGAACACGGAATTAGAAGTTTTGCTTTCATACGTACTTCCATTATCCTTTTGTGTGGGAATTCACTCTCTTTTTCGGAAATACTTTAAGAGCCACCCAATTCAATACTATTAAAAGTACCAAGGACTATTACAAACATTAGTGTTATTGTCTTCTTTTACAAATGCCAGCTACTGAGTTGATCATTTGCTTGTCTGTTTCTTCTACATTTTTACATGTGTAAATATAGGGACAAATAAAAAAAAAATAAAGACGAAAAACTCCTTAAAAGTCCCCAGACCAAATATTTTCAGTATCCTTTACTATGCTCCTAAATATTTAATAGATTATTAGTAGACGCAAACACAGAAGACACTACTCCACATTTGCATGTTAATGAAAAATCATGAATTATACATTATTTGCTGTGTGGAGTAATGGAAACAGTATTCATTTTTTATAGCTATAAAAACTTAGATTGTCTCCTGAAAAACACATCCAATCCCCGCGTAACGGCGCCAGAGAGATCCGCAAGCTTTTCAAAGCCATCTCCGGCGAAATGAGACAGATTTGTCTGCGCCGCTTTGCGACACGCCGGTGTGAAAGTTCATTTTGAACCAAATCGTTCTAATAATGTCATTGCTGATGTGTCTTCGGTCATCGCGGAGGAGTGGGGTTTTAATCTGAATGTTGTGTTTTAATAAACGGCGGGGAGAGCGAGTGGGCCTGAGTCAGCGGGACGCGGCTTCCCCCCCCCCCCCCCCCCCCGAGAACGACCCGATGGCGTTGGATTCGTCCGGAACGCCGCCTCGGTCACAGACGGCCCGAGAAGAAACCACCAGCTCTATTCGAATGATTAGGCTGGCAGCGGCTCAACAGCGAGACTCACACACTCTCCTATTATTTCTTGACCTTGTGCCAAACACTCCCACTTACAGCAATAATTAGAATTCGTGTTTCCAGGGCATGCCTCCATCTCCCGAACAAAGGGAGAGAAAAAACACACACAAAAAAACGGCAGTGCTCCCGAACGATCCCGTGAGTGAAAATTTCCTTGACTCTCTTTGATGAACACAGCCCCATTTTCCTAACTCTCTCCTGTCACGGCAGAGCAAGGCCACGTCCCTCCATTCGGCCGCTGTGAGTTCTGTCGCTGGGCCTGTCGGTTCCGCAGTTTTCCGGGGGGCCGCCGTTTCTTCCCGCCTCTCGTTACCTTCTCAGAAATTCGTTTTGTTGTCCTGGCCCAGGCATATTCGTGAAGCCGACTGGGAGGGCTGCCCTTCTGGGCCGTGTGCATTTTCGGTCTGGCAGCGTGGGAAACTGGAAATACGTCACACACCCAGGGGCCGGCAGAAGCAGGACCTGCTGGAGTGGGGTGGGCGGGGTCATAATGTGGCTGTAATAATGCAGATTTTCACTGGAACCTTTCCCCCAAAATGGCATAGGGTGTGATTGACTGTGATAGTGTTATGCGACAGCATGACATGCTTATGATTTTGCTTATGGTAATCAAAGAGTTGGTAGGAAAAATAAAAAAAACGGGAGCGTTATTTGTGCCGGACCCTGCCTGGCCAATCACCACGGCTGGAATTAGTGCACATGGCACATGGTTGTGCCCCCTGTTCTAACCAGAGACCCATTGGTGAAAACAGTGTGCAAGGGCCTGGAGACCTTGAAGGAGGCGCGGGAAGGGCTGTGCGTGCCTTGCGCACCTGAACTGCACCAGGCGTCTGGCTGCGCTCACCCCGCACCTTCCCGGAGGGACGCTGGGCCCCGAGTCACGTCACAGCCCTGAGGTTCTTACCCCTCCCGGTGGCCTAACGCACGCCCAGCGAGTTTAATCTCGGGCAGGACCTAATGGGAAATCAGTTAGGAGCCATGATGTGTGAAAAGCGAGCAGGATAAAAATAATCAAAACTTAAAAACACACTTAACAGGAGCAACCTGACTGCTAAGCCAAGTGCGATCTCAGTTCTTCGTAAGAGACTGGGCTGAGGATGGAGCCCCCCAGTGTGGACGGGGCCCCACAGCGCTGCCCCCCGCCGAGGGAGTCTGCCCGCTGGGGTCCTGCCTGGGGGGAGCCGGACCTCAGAGCTCCTCCCCCGCCTCAGGTCCCGGGAGTAAGACCTGCACTTCGGTCCCCTTGCTGCTTTGTTCTCCCGCAGGCACGAGCGGGGGTGGGGCTTTGGTCATTTCTGAGCGCAGTCTGTCCTTCTAGGCTGCGCTCTCCACACAGCACTGGGTCCCCACGCTCCCTGCTCGGCCGGCCAGTGTCCCACCACCTGGGCTCTGCCACCCCCTCCGGCCGCAGTCCCAAGCCTGGGCACCCTGCGTGCCCCTCCCAGAGCCGGCCCCGCCAGCTGCCCTTCAGCCCACTCAGCGCTAGGGACGGTGTCGCGGCCCACGCTCGGCCAGTGTCTGTTCACCGTCTGAAATGACCTGCTCGCGAGTGTGCCTACCTGTTTATTGTGGGGCCCCCACGGGACGTAACTTTCCTAAGAACAAGACCTCAGGACCTCAAAGAACAGGGCTTTAAAGCTGGCAACTGGGAAACAGCCCCGACCCCAGCAGGGTCTCCATTCCTCCGTGGACGGACTGAGTGAATGTGGCAGAGGGCAGTTCACACCGAGGGACAGACAGCAGGGAGCCCTTGGGTTCGAAGACCTTGCCCTCTGCCCGCGGTCTGTCCTCTGCCCGAATATCACGGCTCCGGATCTCTCTGTCTTCTCTCCAAGATGAAAAGACTACAGTAACGGCACTACCTCGCGAAGTATCTCACCGACTGCATCATGTTGGCGTCTCCAGGACTCACATCGTGAGTTAGAGTGGGCTGAGGCTGAGCGGCTACACGAGAGGTGGAGCTTATTCTCAAGTGCGCGCCTCCAGACACACGCCCTGCGCGGACACACGCCCTGAGTGGACACCACGCGCTGGCCCGCCCCTCGCTGGCTGGCTGGGCCGAGCAGAGCCTGCTTCGCTCCGGCTCGCCCTACCCTGGCACCTCCTGCCCTGGCACCTCCTGCCCCGGCACCAAGGCCCTCACTGAATCACCGGAGAAGCGGGTCGGGTGGGGCGGGCTCCCCTCTCCCCACGAGGGGTCACGCCAGAAGGATGGCCCCAGCGACAGCGTCTGTGTGCAGAGCACAGACTGAGCGCCAGTCCCGTGAGGCATCAGGACACTGCTACGTGGTCAGGCTCAGTTTTCCGAATGGGGAAACCGAGGCGCAGTGGAGGGTAATAACTCGCCCGAGGTCAGGCCTCGAGCCAGCAGTGGGGCGGACGGGCGCACTCCCCTGCGGGACTACAAGGCACAGTGCGGTCCACGGGTGCTAGACGGCTGCCCCGCGACGCTGGCCGGGCCTGGGCTGGGCTGTGTGGCCCGAGAACAAAACTCACCTTTCACTCCATTTTCCGAGGGACATCTGGTGTGAGGTGGACCCTGAAATAAATCACTTCCCGTTCTTGGCAATGTTCGGTAGCGCTTTCATGCCGTGCTTATATTTAATATTAGAATGATAAAAAAAGGGTAGTCTTGGATGAATAATCTATTTTTCATTAGATGCAGATGGGCCATCAAGCGAACTGTACCATTAATCACTTTAATATATCTATCATCGTGCCTTTCTCTGGAATTGTTTCTTTCTCTGTCAAAGAGAAACATGAAATAAAAAGCTGTGTTGGACGAAGTCATGCAAAGAATTCACTGGCATTTTCAGTTTCCTTTTCAAGGTTTTTTTTTTTTTTTTTTTTGTCGGCTTTGTTAAGATCTCTTATCAAATAGATTGTAGTTAGACAGATAATTTCATTCAGCCACGGCAGCTTAAATAAGGAAGGATTTTAAAAGGAAGAAGAAATAGTTGTACAGAAACTCCTAAAGTACGGGCAAGTCTTAATGAGAGTTACTTCATTAAAACCGAGACGTTCTTTTAAGAAAGCCTCCCGACAGGAAGAAAAGATATGACAGTGAGAGGTTTGCGGATCAGGCATTTTAGTAATTAACCACCGAATTTCCAGATGATAAGGCACAAAGCAAGTTATGTCTTGGAGAAATGGCCCTCTGGAGAGACGGGGAAAACCGGCTTGTGAGTCTGACAGCACAACCTCGTACCGGCACCGGCACCGTTGTCTTCTCCTGCCGCTTCAAGGGGCTCTGGGCGCCCCCCCTCGAACCACCAGCCCCCGTCTATGTGTTATCTCCCAGACCGGCGCACGACTCTGTCGGTTACGCATGGACTCCGGCAGGAATACTCGGGGGGCCCCTCTGTGCGGGGAGTCTCAGCCTGCAGTGGAGTTTTAATTGCTCATCGACGGCAACAAAAACGAAGGGGCTGTTTCCAGACTGTCTTCCTCGCTCCTCCACCCACGCACTCTGACCTTAGTCCTCTCGTGCCACATGAATAGAGAGAGTTTTGGGCTGCCTTGGAGAAGCATAAGGTTGAAGCCCTTTTTTTTTTTTGTATCAGCACGGCAGTTCACTGGGCCCACGGTAACCTGTAGGATAGCCTTTCTGTTCTGCTGAAACGCAGTGAATCTCACACCCTGTCCAAAATGCTCTTGAAGCGCTCTCTGTGCCCGCAGAGGAGGGAGTCGGACTGCGGGGAACAGAAGCAAGACTCTGTTGCCGCGGTTCTCACAATGGGCTGCGGCCGGAAGCTTCCAGCCCTCAGGGCCCATCTAGGGGTGCTGATGATTCGAGTCCCCTGGGGCGGGGCCCAGGAGCGAGCTGGCGTTCTTTTCAAAGCTCCTCTGGCATTTCCAGGTTGCGAGGGGCGATGAGGACCACAGGGGAGGGGAAGAAGCTCCACCAGCAGCGCGTCTGAACTATTCAGGGGACTGTCTGCAGGTCCTTCGTCTCTCCCGGTCTGGTTTCAGCCATCAGAGTTGTCGTGACCATTAACTTAACCATGTCAGTGAAAGGGCCAGAACGCAGAAGGTGTTAGAGAAATATACAATGAAAAGAAAATGAAAAAAAAAAAAATCTCTGAAATCGAAGAATCCCGAGGTCCAGGGTAGATCCGAGGTGAGTTTTAGAGGCGGGAGGTCTGTCTGGCACCAAGCAGGTCCTTTCATGTCTCTTCGTCTATTTCATGTCTATTTCTGGACCTTCAGGGTGGAAACAATGTATTCAACCTGTGGCAGGAAGAGAGGAAGACAAATACTCCTCCTTTATGGAAGTGCGAGGGTTAGGATACAAGGTATTTCAGGCGCAATTGCAGTTCTTTCTGTTTTGGTTTGATTTTGCTCTATTTCTTCCCAAGACTTTCTGAGGATCTCAAGTACATTGACGTACGAGCCCAGGATGACTGTGGAGCCACGCCCCTTACCTGCGATTGCCGTTTCTGTGGTTGTGGTCACCCCCGGTCCACCATGGTCTGAAAACATTAAACAAAATGATTCCAGAAGGAGACGAGCCATGGCTTTTAAATTGTGTCCATTCCGAGTAGCACGATGAAGCCTCACACCCACCTGCCCTGTCTCTCCTGGGCCGGGAACCGTCCCTTTGTCCAGCTGCACTCACTAGCTGACTGTTGGTCCCCAGGGGTCGTCTCACCGGTCGGAAAGATTGTCACGGTTTGGCAGGGCTCGTGTTCAGGTCATCCCTAACGTTCTGAGGAGGGGCCCCAAAGAGCAAGACTAAAGATGCTGGCGATGCGGGTGCCAAAGAGAAGCCAGGGGGTGCTTGCCTGGAGGGAACAGGTATGTGAGTGCAGGAAACACAGTGCATGGGGTTCAGCACTAGCCGAGGTTTCTGGGGGTCCCACGGGGGTCCTGGAATGTATTCTCCATGGTTAGGGAGGCTACTGTGGTGTCCGATCATCACGTGGTCATGATGACGTTTTTACTATGCCTCGGTTTCTTCCCCTGTAAAATGAGAGTAGTCACTTGCATCACTCTAAAAATGCTCTCCCAGCCCCAGAAATCTGTGCTTCGGAAAAAGTGAGAATTGTGCGTCGATTCTCGGGGTGTGTGCGTGTGTGTGAGCGGTCTCAGCCAAGCTCCACCAGGCTTAGAGAACTCCAGGAGGATTCTGGGAGCTCACCGCCGAGAAGCCCTTTCCTTTCTGGGATCCCAGGGGCACCTGGACTTCCTCCGGGTTTGCCCCTCCGTGTTTGGTGCCGAGACCTAAGTTTGCTTCAACCCCGAAGGCTACCGAGGCACGCCAGAGCCTGCGCTGCCCCCCGAAGAGGCGGCAGGGGCCCGCTCACGGAGAGACAGGGGCCAGCCCCTCCCACAGACAACTGGGGCCACGTTTCTGATGCTGGATTTGGGGAGGAAACGCATCTTTGTATTTGCAACAGCGTGGAGGACAAGAAGTGGAAAATCGCTGTGCCGCGCCCGTGGGTGCGCGTGTCCGTCTGGTGTGAATCTGTGAGCCGTCCTCCCTGCTGGCTCATTTCCTTTCGGATGTACGCGCGCTCGGCTTTCTCCAATCTCAAAACTGAAGCGGGAGGAAGCAGGAGTGGGGACACCTCCCTTGCCCCACGCGCTTCTCTTCCTGCTCACAGAAGCGGTGCACGCGAGAGCCGGCCACACCCGCTGCCCAGGTTTCGTCCCCGCCCGCCTTCTCCTCCATCCCAGAACCCAGAGCCCCGCTGCGGCTCTGCCTCTGGCCCAGGTGGGCAGTGACCTCCCAAGTGTCCATTTTTAAATGCCAGCGTGTCCCTCATTGCAGCTCCCTGACCAGCACCGCACCTCGGATTCCCCGGACTGCTCCTCTTCTATCAGGCCTCCTCCTCCCTCCCTTGGGTTTAAAACCCTGGCCGCTCCTGTCTCCTGTCCCTCTGTCCCGTCCCTGCTTCCTTGAGGCTCCCGTGTGCCACTTGGCTCTTAAATGCTGGTGCCCGGAATCCATCCCTAGGCCCTTCTGATGGTCCTGCCCACACTTCTCCAGAGGCACGGTTCCCTGGAACTTGAACTTTAGCCACGTTGAAGCAACCGTACTTCCCCCAGGGCATCGAATGTGCTGTTTATACCACACCCTTCTTCCTCTGTGCACACTCTTGGCGGGCTTGGAACATCCCCTCCCCCAACCTCTCCTGGCTTACGCCCCCGCCAGCTGCAAGGCAGGGTCATCTTTGCTAAGAAACAGAGCCTCACCCGGCAGCCCCAGGCCCTTGTGATTCATCACTCGAATGACTGTTTCTCCTTTGGGATGTCTTTTCCTGCAAGATGGTGAGTAATTCTGAGACCTGAGTCACTGTGGGTGACGTGTCTTTGATTCCCTGGTACCACCCAGAGAACAAATGGCGTGTAGATGTTTACCGAATGTTCGCTGATCTGGGCGGGGCCAACGGACGCTTCTGCTGGATGTGATGCATTTCAGTGTCAGAGGGACCAAGCCACTTAACTCGTTGTTGGCGTCATCACATCAGAGGCCTGAGGGAAAGCTGAGGGTTCTCCCCCAGGTAGGCGACCCGACCAGAGGCTCCCGTCCCAGCACCCTGCTCTTCGTCCCGAGACGGCTCCTCCTGGGAGCCGACATCTCCCGGGCTCCCACTGTGTCTAGCGGGGCGCTGAGTTAAGCCCAGGGATCCTCACAACGACCTGATGGCATCGGGACTGCTCTGCTCCTACGATGCAGGCAAGAAAACCCCAGCAGGGAAAAAGCGCCTCCCGCAGGACGGCATTTGAGAGTCAGAGCGAGGATTTCATCACAGACCCCAGACTCCGGAGCCTGGAAAGCACAAGGGAAGACGGGCCTCGGGAAACCTGGGTTCTGATCCCTGCGTGCTTTTATCAAGCCCCCCGACCTTGGCTGGGTGACCGGGGCTCAGCCCCTCCACCTCTGAGGGGGGCATAGTTGGATGTTCACTGTGGTTCCGTCTGACTCCTGTTTTGTTCCTTCCATCACGTGTCAAGTGGCGCTTTGTAAGCTCAGTGAGAGAGGGAATCGTCGTGGGTCCCTGACAGCCAAAAGTCCACTGGCAAAAAGGGAAGTTAAAAGAAAAAAAAATGCCCCCCAGAGAAGTGACCAGGGCAGGCCAGGGCGGCCCGCTTCCTACGGGCAACCTCGGGGCGCCTTCGCCTCTGCGCATTTTCAACGACCTCGCCTTCACTTTCCAAACCCCTTCCCTAGGGAGACAGTGGGCAGAGTGGCTGCTCATCCTCTGCTGGGCCCTCTCGGGTTTTGCCCTTGACCTTTTTTGGCCACTTAGACCGAGAGAGCGCCTTTGCAGAGTGCTCGGCCGCGTCGCTCAGGTGCCTGCCCGGAAGAGGGAAGCCCCTTGGGGCTCGTTTCTCTGAAGCGGAGCTCCCCACCTCCAGCTGCGGAAGCCACCAAACGCAGTCTGTCTGGGGGGGGCAGGAAGGGGGCTCCCTGGCAGAGGAGCAGCCTCTGTCCCCCCGGGGGTTTCTGCCCAATCGTCCGAGGTGAGCCATCCTGGTTGCTAATGGTGCCCAAGCAACTTCGGGCTGAGTGTGTGTGTGTGAAGAAATCACGCGTCTACACAAAAAGATCCCTTTCCAGTGGAGATCTCTTAAATGTGCACTAAGTAAAGGTCAGCAGCCGTGGCTTTGAACCTTGGCCTTCCGGTCGGGCTCTGCTACTAACTCACCCCACAGTCCGACCAGTCTCAGGTCTCCGCGTCTCTGTCCCGTTGTCCACAAACCGAGTCACTGGACAGGGGCGAGCTCCCGGGTTCCTTGGAGTTCTAACGTCCTCTGATGCTGCTTCCTGCTAAGGCTCCCGAATTCGAATGTATTCTGCTGACCCAGATATTGCCACGAAAGTCTCCATCGTCAAGTCTACTTTGCACTGCCCCGAATTTCATGCTCCATGGAAACCACAGGGAGAAAAACAACCCCCTTCACTTCCTCTCCATCGAGTCGGAGGGCGAGAAGCCACAGGGCAGAGGTTTCTCAGGGGGGAGCCGCAGTTTGCCCGCGTCACCCTGCCTGGGAGTCCTCTGGTCCCGAGTCACAACCAGCCCAGCTCTGGGTGGAAGTCACTCCCCTCCCTACATTTGGTCTGAGTTGGGTTGGAATGAAAAAATTGCCAATAAAACTCAGAAAGAATATTTTTCTTGGGAGCCAACATATTGCTATAACTAAATGGTTGTTTGGACTCTGAATCAACTTCATTTCTTGCCTTTTTGTTCTTCGGAGAAGAAGGAAGTCTCGTTTCTAGTTCACAGAGTGGCATTCGTTCTCATGTTTCCATACTTTGGAAGTCAGCTAGTCATTCACACAGATTCAATGAGCGACGTGGCATTTGATTTACTGACGACAAGCGATGGGATGCGGCGGTTTTGCCCCGACGCCCTTTCAAGTGTATCGGTTTCCTCCGTGACTCGCACAGGGTCTGGTTCCCCCGCTGCCGCAGCTACGCTCTCCAAGGCAGAGATGTCCCACGGGTTTCCGGTATGTTCCTCCTTGTCTTCCTTTTACAGTGGCTCCTGAATTCGAGACTTCAATAGCTCGGGAAGTTGCACCAGGAAACATCTCATGGCTTTCCCATTGCGGAGACCATTTCAGGGGCTAAGCAGAGAACCACCATCCCACTGGACCAGGGCGGGGGGTGCTTGCCGACGCGGCGATCTTCAGGTGACCACATTCAAGTGATTTTTTTCCCAGTTGTGATCCACGGGTGTCACACAAATATTCCCCCAAACCCACCTCACGCTCCGAATAGCAATATATCGCAATCTCTGGGTGCTGCACCGGTGGCAAATATTGGCATTCCGAAGATAAGATTCCCAGGGCGGCTCTGACTGGGGTGCCCTGGGAGTCGGAGGCTGCTCTGCTCCCCTGAAGGCCCCGCTCTGGCTCTGAACGGAGGACAGCTGGGACCCCAGATATAACCGGGGGGAGGCGATGCCAAAGTTCAGACGATGGGCTTGGCTTGTTAGACAGAACTTTCGTTTTTTTTTAAACTATTACCACCATACACTTTGTGTCTAGCTAAACCTGTGGCAAAAAATAAAAGTTAAATAAAAACGAAACCAAAAAACGACCCAATGACCAACCAACCAACCAACCAAACAAAAAAACCCCTTTCAAAATTTCAGACGGTTTTGGAAATGTTTGTCATGGTTAAAGGCGGTGAAATCAAACACAGTGAATATGACCGAC
>PVKM010048790.1:0-11112 GCA_004027735.1 Carollia perspicillata
AAAAAGGGCTTTTTACAAAAGGCTTACTTTAAATATGACTATAAAGGCGTTTTTTTCTTATTAGGGTATAGGAAGTCAGTGTAGACTATTAGTATTAAAAATAAGAATAATCTGGGTGAATTATGTAATCTTAGTTTATTAAAACCTGTAAGAGAGCTGAAGATACACAGATCCATAAAAATATAAAATATAAACTAAGATCCAGAAAGTGATGAGCTTTCTAAGAGAGAAACTCCACTGTCAGGCACAGACAGACTGTAACTGTTATGTCTGCTTAGACAATTGCTGTTTTGTCATTATGCACTGTCCCCCTTTATCTCTGGTGCTTTTTATTGTCTTGGATGTTACTACGTGTAAAACACAAGAGTGAGCAAAAGTAGGTTTAAGGTTTTCCATGTGGAAGATAATACAGTAAGTAACAAATAATAACACAAGAACACACTCTGTATTTTGCACACTCGCAACTCTAAACCTACTTTTGGCCAGCCCTGTACTCACTAGTCAGTGATTTCATGATACATCTTAAACTTCCTAGAGAAAGTGGTTTTCTTCTTTTAAAAAATATATATTATTGATTATGCTGTTACAGTTGTCCCCCTTTATACCCCTTCACACTGCACCCCCTCCCACCCGCATCCCCCCCTTAGTTAATGTACAGATGAGTTCTTTGGCTTCTCCATTTCCCACACTATTCTTACCCTCCCCCTGTCTGTTCTGTACCTACCATTTACCATTTATGCTTCCTATTCCCTATATGTTTACCCCCATTTCCCAACTTCCCCCACCACACTGATAACCACTAATTTCTGTGATTCTGTTCCTGTGCTAGTTGTTTGCTTAGTTTATTTCTGTGTTTGTTTTTTTAAATTTGGTTGTTGATGGTTGTGAGTTTTTTTGTCATTTACTGTTCATAGTTTTGATCTCCTTTTTCTTAGGTAAGTCCCTTTAACATTTCATATAATAAAGGCTTGATGATGATGAACTCCTTTAACTTGACCTTATCTGGGAAGCACTTTATCTGCCCTTCCATTCTAAGTGATAGCTTTGTTGGGATGTAGGTCCTAGCCTTACATGACTTTGAATACTTCTTCCAAGCCCCTTCTTGCTTGTAAGCTTTTGAGAACTCAACTGATAGTTTAATGGGAACTCCTTTGTAGGTAACTTGTCTTCTTTTCTCTTGCTACTTTTAAGATTTTCTCCTTATCTTTAATCTTGGCTAATGTAATTATGATGTGCCTTGGTGTGTGCTTCCTTGGGTCCAACTTCTTTGGACTCTCTGAGCTTCTTGGACTTCCTGGAAGTCTATTTCCTTTGCCAGATTAGGAAGTTCTCATTCATTATGTTTTCAAATAAGTTTTCAATCTCTTGCTCTTCTTCTCCTTCGGGCACCCCTATGATTTAGATGTTGGAATGTTTAAAGTTGTCCTGGAGGTTCCTAAGCCTCTCCTCATTTTTTAAAAATTATTCTTCTTTCATTCTGTTCTGATTGAATGCTTATTTCTTCCTTCTGCTCCAAATCATTGATTGATTCCTGGTTTCCTTTCCATCACTGATGGTTCCCTGTACATTTTCCTTTATTTCACTTTTCATAGCCTTCACTCTTTCCTCTATTTTGCACCCGTGCTCAATCATTTCTGTGAGCATCCTGATTACCAGTGTTTTGAACTGTGTATCTGATAGGTTGGCTATCTCTTCATTGCTTAGTTGTATTTTTTTCTGGAGCTTTGATCTATTCTTTCATTTGGACCCTTTGTTTTTTTGGTCTGGGCATACCTGTTTCATGTTAAAGGGCAGAGCCTTAGGTATTTACCTAGGCAGGGCAACCCCCATTACTGTGTTGTGGCACAGTATGTGGGGGAGGGTTCTGAGAGGGAACAATGCTGCTCGCTCAGCTCTGGGCCAGCTTTCTGTCACTTCCTCCACTACCAGCAAGCAAATCATGCCCTTCTAGTGCTGATCCCAGGTGGGTGGGATTGTGTACATTCTAGGACCTTGTGAGTCTCTCCAGTGAACTCTCCTGTGAGACTGAGAGTTTCTCCTGGCACCACAACCTCCACAGGTTTTTTCAATCAGAGGTTTTGAGGCTTTATTTTCCTGCTCTGCAACCCTGGATTGTATGGTCTGTCTTTCTCCCCAGTTGTTCTTCCTGGTTTATCCACATACAAATGTGGGACCACCTGGCCCTCCAGCTGCTGCCTTGCCGCATGTCCTCTCTGGCCCAGCTGTCCATCTCCACCCCTCCTACTGGTCTGGATGAATGTTTCTTTAACTCTTTGGTTGTCAAACTTCTATACAGTTCAATTTTCTGGCAGTTCTGGTTGTTTTTTGTTGTTGTTTTTTTTAATTTGTTGTTGTCTTTCTTTGGGTTTTGCGAGGGGGCACAGTATATTTACCTATGCCTCCATCATGGGCGGAAGTCAAAAGATACCTGAAAGTAGTTTTCTTATACAGCTTTTCTATATGCCAACATTACATTTTTTACACAATCTGGCCATCACTGAATTTTAAGTGTTGTGTTTAGACTATTCAAATTTAAAGCTATAACTGACATGGTTGAAATATAATTTACTTTTTATTTACCTACTTTCTATTTGTTCTTTCATTTTTTCCTATTTCAGCATTACTTTTGTCTCATTAAGCAGTTTTATCAGTGTATTTTATCTCTTCTATTGAATTATTTATAAATCTTCTAAAATTATTTTAGCATCTTCCCCAGGATTTACAATATACTATTTTAAAAGTGAGGTTCACCACTATATAATATTATACTGTTATACATGTAATACAAGGACCTTATAATAACATATTCTTTATATCCCACTCTCATCCCTTATGTCACTATTCTTATACATTTCAGTTATATACATGATATACACACAGAGCACTTTAATATTAATATTATTTTAAACACCTAATTATCTTTCAGATCATCTAAAAGTAAACTTTTTTATTTTATATATTTTAGTTGCTTTTGTTTGTGACAATACAAAATATAGCATATTCCTTTTACTTGAAAAGCTCCTGCTAACATGTCTGATAAAACATGCTTGACAAGTTTTGCTGTCTTCAAGTATTGTTTTTCAAAGTATTAATTTCTCTACGTCAAGGGATATTTTCTCTGGATGTAGAATGCCGGGTTGACTGCACTTTGAAGATGCCCTTCCATTGTTTTCTTACTTGCACAGTTTCTACAAAAGTCTGCCAAACATCCTTCATGGATTATGTGTCCCTTCCTGCCTTTCCATTATCCTGGCTGCCTTAGGCTTTCTCTTTTTCCTAGGTTCTGAGAAGTTTGAATATAACATACCTACTTGTGAGCACTTTGCAATTTACCCTGCTTTACCTTCTCTTAGCTTCTTGGGTTTATGGTTTGCTGTTTGTCACTAACTTTAGAAAACTCCAGCTGTTATATTTTCAAATATTCCTTTTTTTTTTTTTTTTTGCTGGATTTCTACTATGTGCATGTGAATCCATTTTCCCGCATAGCACTGGGGATTTCTGTTTTTGTCATTGTTTTTAAATTTTAGTTTTGGCAATTTCTCTTCACCTTTCTTGAAGATCACTCATTCTGTTCTAGTCTGTGTGGAATATAACGATGAGCTAGTTGAAGACATTCTGGATTCCCACTGCTCTGTTTTTGATTATCAGTATTTCAATCTGATTTTCTTTTTAGTTTCATTTTTTTCTGAAATTGCTGACCCGGTCTTACATCTTACCTACCTTTTCCATTATAGGCTTTTAAAAAATGTCATCATATTTTTATTTTTTCAATTGCAGTGTACATTGAGTATTATTTTGTATCAGTTTCAGGTGTGCAAGATAGTGGCTAGATAGTCATATGATTCACAGAGTGTTCCCCTTGATATTTCCAGTATCTGCCTGCTACTATACATAGGTATTAAAATATTAATAACTATATTTCCTACACTGCACTTTACATCCTTGTGACTGTTTTGTAACTACCAATCTGTAGTTACAGATTGTAACTACAGATTGTGGTTACAGATTTGTAACTACTTCTCAAACTCCTTAGTAGAATCTTTAATATAACAATCTTAGTTATTTTTAAATTCCTTGTCTGATATTCTCAATATTTGCACTATTTTTGTCTGTTTCTGATTTCTTTTTCTTTTCTGATTGTGTTTTTACTACCTTTTTTCAAACCTTGATAGTAATTTATTTTAAGGTACAGATGTTGTGTATGCTAGACGATAATTAGGTTAAACATTATTATGCATGAGCATATCTTTCACTTAATTGTTTTTAAAGTCACCAAATTTTAATCCCTTTAGTATTTGTCTCACAGTTCTACAGTTTCATGTGTGATTGATTTTTCATTCAGCCTCAAGAACTCCTTTTGCTATTCATCACAGTATCATTCTGCTACTAATAACTTCTCTCAGCTTTTGACTTTCTGACAGTGTCTTCATTTTTCTTACAGTTTTGAAAAATAATTTTGTGGATGTGGATATATATATAGACACATATAGTTGATTCTCAATATTCATAAACACTATATTTACCTACTTTCTAAAGTTTATGTGTAAATTAAAATCAATACTCACAGACAGATGGAGAATGGGAAAAAAAATTGAGTAACCTGGATTGCATGTCCCAAGCAGAAGTCACCCAAGTCAATGAATGGCCTGCCGTCTTCCTTTAGTGCACACACCGTAAACAGGTGGCCTTTCTGTGCTCTATTCAGTGCCATTTTTTTTCCCACTTGTGTGCTCTTTGTGGCTGGTGTTTTAGATTTCCTTCAATCACACGCTTTGTTGCTGGTGTTAAGATTTCCCTCAATCACATGCTGAAGGACTGCCTAGTGCTCCGGAGTCAGGGTTCCTGAGAAGACTGTGGTGTTTCCTGTGGAGCAAGTACCTGTGCCAGCGCAGCTTTTTTCAAAAATGAGAGTTGTAGTGTTACCCACCATCAGTTCAATGTTAATGAGTCTCCAGTGTGTGTTAAATAAGTTGTATTTAAACAGATAAATACAGAGAACAAGATTATGCATTTTTTTGACAAAAATATTATGACCAGAGCTTTGAAGGAAAGTAGCTTTGTGTTTCTTCTCAGAGAAGCAGTTCAGTATTAACTACATTAGTGTCCGTGGCAACTTTCTAGAAGAGGAATAGAATGAATAACAATACAATGTATATACACAGAATGTGTCTATTCCAAGCTTTATTTATTATTCTTAATAGTTGTATTTATCTACTTTTATCTGCTCTGTTACTATCAGAAGGAGTTTTCAATCTTATTTATTTTGGTTTTCAGTAGTTTTGAAGTGAAATAAGGCAGCATACTATAAGTGATGCGAATGGAAAGTGATCAGAATTTGGTGGACACCTTTTACTAAGTATTGGTTAACAATATTAGTAATCTAATTTTTAAAATATTTGTTGTATAGCCTTACTTTATTAATTATTAAACTGGAGCTGAAAGAGATGAAGTAACTTGCTAGAGCCAATTTAATTGGTTTAGTTTTCTCATCTAAAAAAGTCATTAATAATCCTTCATGCACAAGAATGTCATGAGTATGATTTAGAGGGCGAGAGTGTCAGAGAAACACAGTAATTGCAAAACAGCCCTTGTCACATCAGATCTCTCCTCCATAAAATACATTTAGCTTAGAAAAATGGCATGAGATTTCAGTGAAAGTATCTGCAATGTGTGTTAATGAAGATCCAGCGGTAGCTAGAAAACCAGTATGTGACACGCTTTTTCATTATGATATGTTGTGAAGGTTCTATTTGCAATGTTTCATGGTACACAGTTATTTCAGTGCTTATCAGAGTTGTTGAAAAGGCCCTTTGGGAGTGTTAATGCTAAAGTTTCTTCATTAACTAGGAAGATGAAAATCGGCCACTGGGCACTAAACATATTTTAGCAAATCACTCAAGAAGATAAGGTCACTTCTCCAGTTTTATTGTCCCACACTTGAGTGTTTTGAAATGATGACTTAGAGGGAAATACCTACTGCACACATCAAAACTAAGGACTTGCTGGCACAAGTCGCCCAGCAGCGCCTCCGGAAGGAATGTAAAAAGCCCTATCATTTCTCTACAGTCTTAACATTGGTAGATCGTTGCACATGCTCCCATGTGCCTCCAGCCATCCTGCCTAAACAGCTTGTCATACGTTAAATCAATGATCTTCCTTCTAAACCAGTGCCTTCTCCTGCATTTTCCGTCACAGCTAGCATCACTGCTCATGTAATCACCCAAGCTAGAATCTCGTCAGTGATTTTCAATCCCCTCTTCTGCCTCACCTACATTACTGGGCAGTAGTAAATATGCATATTTTATTTCCTGTTTCCCAAGTGCATTTGACTGCACTAAGTCCATATGAAGGATACCTTTAGCTAGATGGATTGTTATCTCTTCCTCCGATTAGTATAGGAAACACCTAATTGATTTTCATGCCTTTAGCTTGGTGCTTAAATCCAACCTCCCAAAATCAATTTGGTGATCCTCCTGAAGCACAGATGGCCCTGTCGTCACTCCTCTGCTAGGGCTTCCGTTGCCCACAGCAGATTACCTGGGACATTGTCATTGCACAGTAAGAATTTCTTCAGTAGAGCATTGAACTGGTAGATGTCCATGGGCTGCATTTCGGCCATGCTGCCTTAGGAGTTCCATCTAGTGATGAGCATCTTTGTCTACTCCTGAACGCAGGAGAAAACTCAGGAATGGAGGTCTAGATATGATCATCATCCAATTACAGTTCAGTGGTAGTGAGTGTGATTGATTAAGCTAATAATGCTTCAATAAAAAAGGATATATCCATCACCTTTATTGATATATCCTTTTTTCCAATAAGGTAGTGGTGGAAGGTAGTCACAGAAAGATTTAGCAAGCAGGCTAAGATATTTTGACGAGGAATTGGGAGAGCCTTCATGCGATTTCCTAGCTGAAGATATCTTTCCGGTAAATTGCATTGCCCTTTTTGTATGAAAGCTAATGATGTTGACTTTGTTGACTTTCGCACCAGCTGGCCCCTACTATGTGCCTGGCATTGTGCTAGGATGTGCACTTCAAAGACAAGCCTGGCCCTGCTCTTCCAGGATTAACGTAAAGACAGAATATAAATAACTAAATATACAATGATGTGCCAAATGCCATTATAGAGGTACACGCAGGAGATTGCAAAGGCCAGAAAGGCACTGGTGGTGATCAAGAAAGGGAGCAGCCCAGAGGAAGGCCGAGCACTGTCTCCCCACCTGGTAAGTTAACGGTCCACAGTCCCGTTCCCCTTCCACACTCACCACTCACGCAGCAGATGTGGTCCGAGCGAGCACGTGCGCCTGGTTGCTGTCCTCAGTGCTGACAGAGCGGCACTAACTAGATAGTATGTCTGGTGTCATGGAGCTTAGATTCTAGTGGGATGGGGAAAACACACACACACAAAAAAAATGTAGGATGATGACAAGTGATAAAGGGAAAGTGAAACATGTCATTCAGGCAAGGAAGGTAGGAAGAAGCAGCTGTAGTCCGTGGGTGCGCAAGGATATTTGGAGGGCCGTCAGTTTGCCTCCCACCTAGGTGGTGGCAGCGTCAGAAGGCTGCAGAGCATGCGGGAGGGCATTCTTGGCAGGGGGGCCACAGACACCACAATGGGAGGTAGGGCCCTGCCTGACCTCAGAGGCATGGTGAGGGGGTAGTTACGGCTGGTACAATGTGAGAGCAGATGACAGGGGTAGGATGTCTACCTGGAGAGCTATCATGAGGCCCTCTAGTACAGGGCATTGTAGGTCACTGTAAAGGCTTTAGCTTTAATTTAAATAAAGTAAAGTAAGGTGGGATAAGTTTGGTAGATTTTAAGCAATCAAATGGCATGCTTAAATTTGTTTTTTATTAAAATTTATTTTTTGTAGAAGTTTAAAGTTCACAACAATGTTAAGAGAAATGCAAAAAGATTTTCCATATAGCCTCTGTTCTCCGCCCCCCCCCCCCGCATCATTTCCTCCATTATCAACAGCTCCCACCTGAGTGGAACATTAGTTATAACTGATACATCTACAGTGACACATCATAATTATTCAAGGTCAATAGTCTACATTGTGGTTCACTCTTGGTATGGACATTCTCTGCATTTGAACAAATGTATAATAATTTTGGTATCATACAGAGTATATCCACTGCCCTAAAAATCCTCTGTGCTTTAATTATTTATCTTTCTTTACACCCCTACATCCTGGTAACCACTTATTTTTTACTGTCTCCATAGTTTTGCCTTTTTCAGAATGTTAAATAGTTGGAATTAGACAGTATGTAGACTTTACAGATTGGCTTCTTTCACTTAGGAATATGCATTTAACTTTCTGTCATGTCTTTTTATGGTTTGACAGCTCATTTTTTCAATGCACTGAATATTTCATTGTCAAAAGATGCCACAGTTTATTTATCCATTCAGCCATTGAAGGACATGTTAGTTTAGGTCTATGACTTGTCTCATTCTTTTTACATAGTCTTTTACACACCAAGCAGAATATTTAATTCTAACAAAATCTAGCTTTCTTGCTTGTTTCATGTATTATGCTTTTGGTGTTTTACCTAAAAAGACTTTGCCACACCCAAGGTCATGTAGGTTTTGTCTTGTGTTATTGTCCAAGAATTCCATAGTTTTGGAGTTTACATTTATGTCTGTGATTCATTTGAATTAATTTTTTAAAAGGTAGAAGGTCTGTGTTTAGATTTATTTATTCATTTGTTTGTTTATTATTTCATGTGGAGGTTCCGTTGTTTCAGTACCTTTTGTTGAGAAGACTATCTTTGTGTGCTTCATTGTGTTGTCTTTTGTCAAATATCAGTTGACAATATTTATGAGGGTTTATTTCTAGGCTCTATATTCTTCCATTTACCTATTTGTCTATTTTTTTATCACTGCCACATTGCCTTTTTTTCTTGCTTTATGTAAGTCTTGAAGCCAGCTGGTGTCAACTCTTCAATGTCACTCTTCTCCTTCAATGTTGGGTTGGATATTTCGTGTTGATTTGTTATTTTTGCCTCTCCATATAAATTGAAAATCAGTTTGTCAATAGTTCCAAAACAGGTTGCTGGAATTGGGATTGAGGTTGCACTGGATCTATAAATCAAGTTGTGAAGAACTGACATGCTGACAACATTGAGTATTCCTATCCATGAAAATGGAACAATTGTCCATTTTTAAGTTTTTCTTTGATTTTGTTTATCAGAGTTATACAGTTTCTTTCAAATAGATCTTGTACGTATTTTGTTAGATTTCTACCTAAATATTTTGGAGCATGCTAATGTAAACGACATTGTACTTTGATTTTCAATTTCCATTTGTCCATTGATGGTATATAAGAAAACAATTGACTTTTCTATATTAACCATGTATCCTGCATCCTTACTATCAACACTTATTAGATCCAAGAGGTTTTCTGTCAATTCTTTTTATTTTCTACACAGATGATCAGGTTGTCTGCAAACAAAGACAGTTCTGTTTCTTCCTTCCCGAAGGGTACACTTTTTACGTCCTTTCATCCTGTTCTATTGGCCAGAGCTCCCAGTGTGATGCTCGGTAGCAGTGGTGAAAGGACAGTTTCGCCTCGTGCTTGGTCTCCGTGGAAAAGCGTTGAGTTCCTCGCCGTTGAGGATAATGTCAGCTGCACATAAAGAGGTTTTTTCTCCAAATTGAGGAAGCCCCCTTTTTCTCCTAGTTTTTACAGTGTTTTCATTCTTGAATTGGTACCATATTTTGCCAAATGTTTTTCTACATCTATTGATACAATCATGTGTATAATCATGTATTTTTCCCTTTTTAGTCAGTTGATGAAATGGATTACATTTTTTGATTTTCAAATGTTGAATTAACCTTGCATATCTGAAATAAATCTCTCCTGGTTATGCTGTACAATGTTTTTGTACATTGTATTAAAATGACTAATATTCTGTTAATGGTGTTTGCATCTATATTTATGAGAGATATCAAATTGTACTGTTCTTTCTTGTGCCATCTTTGGTTTCAGTGTTAGCAAAATACTGGCATCATAGCTAAATTAAGAAGTATTGCCTCTTCTTCTATTCCCTGAAAGAGATTGTAGAGAATTGGTATAATTTCTTTTTTTCATATTTGGTAGAATTTACTAGTGAAACCATCTGGGTATGGTGCTATTTTTAAGATTATCAATTATGAATTCAATTTCCTTAATAAGTACAGACCTATTAAGATTGTCTATTTCTTCTCATGTGTGTTTTGGCAAATTGTGTCACTCAAGGGTTGATCTATTTTATGTAAAGTTATCAAATTTATGAATACTTGGCCCTCCTTAGTATTCCTTTATTATCCTTCTGATGCCCATAGGCTCTGTACAAACATGTTTTAAAGCAATAACCTGGATGCTCTCATGAGTATACCTGCAGAGGGGCAATTGTGGAAGCCAGGCAGCGGGCAAAGAGATAACTTCCATAATCCACCCGAGGAACAATGGCAGTTCAGGCCAGTGTGCCAACATTGACAGTGTGTAAGAGAAAGATGTCAGTCAATACTTACTAAGGTTTTGGTCCAACACACTTGCAGAGTATGGAGAAGATTGAGGGAGGAATGTGTTTTAGATAAAGGGATATTTAGATATTAGGTCAAGAACTTTGGTATGCTAAAATGGAAAATTATTTTTATATTTCAAGTGGAAACATTGAAAAGGCAGCTGGATCTACGAGACTGAAGTTCGGTAGAAAAATCCAGGTCAAAAACAGAAATGCGGGTGCCACTTAAGTCTGTGGGAGAGAAGAGACGGTTTTGCCAAGCGAGCCCAGAGTCATTCCAATCACGGTTAGGAGGATGAGGACCACCTGGCAGAATAGCCGAAAAGAAATGGCCAGTGAGCTAATAATGAAACTGTGAGAACTTGGTGTCGTGAAAGTCAAGAGCAAAAGAACTGAAGAGGGATGAAGGTTAAACGTTAGATTTGCAAACATGTGGGGCATCATCAGTCCATGAAATAGCTTGGCAAACGCTGGGTGAGAGCAGCTTCGACGACTGCGGGAGGTCCAGAGTCAGAAGCGGCACATCCGCACACCTCTTTTGAGGATTTTAACTGTCAAGAAAATGAACTTCGATAGGTACTGAGGTCATGGGGTCAAGTAAGAA
>PVKM010048791.1:0-11106 GCA_004027735.1 Carollia perspicillata
GAAGTTGTTCATGAAAGCCGTGCTCTCTTAGGGCTGCTGGTGAGGGGTGCTGACATTCTCGCCTGCCCGACCTGGCAGAACTTTCCTCATCTCATCTTTAATTTGTGCCCCATTTGCAAAATCTTTTGATTTCGATCTCTGCACAGGGCCATCTTTCCAGTGGGATCAGACTACACCACCTCATTAGTCACATCTGCTGATCTTCGCCAGGAGCTCTAGGCAGAAGGACCACGTGGGGCCCGGGGCTCTGAAGGGCCAGTTAGTCTTTAGATGCTAGATTGCTCCTTGACCTCAGTCCTTCCTCCTGATAGCAGGGCTGTGTGGGGGGAATAATGCAGATTTTAGCATCCCACCATCCAGAGTGTGTGGAGCTGGGAAATTACTCCACCTCTGAGCCATCAAACAAGCTCTTTGGACAAGTGGGGTGTGAGCATTAAAGCAGGGGTTGGAGGATGGGGTGATGATGCTTTGTGGATAATACTTGTTACACAACTATAGCTGAGACCCGCCTGCCCATCATGAAAGCCTCAGGCCTTTTCTCTCCCTCTTCCTCATAATTGCTCCGTCTGTAAGGCTTAATAGACCTGCAGTTCCTGTGGAGAGTGGGCTCATGTATTTGCAAGCTGGATCCCTGACACAGGCTGTCTGAGAGATGAGTTCCAAAGGTTAATGTTTCAAAGGATGGCTCTATTCCAATTCCTAGGGGAGCTGTGACACCCCTGTCTCCTCCTGGGGTTTTTATTCTGGTGTCTGAGGTCACTGGAATGGCTGTGGTTTGTGCAGGTGAGTCTAGCGTGGGCTTCTTTGGAGTCCTCTTTGGAAGAGCACTGGGCATCTCCAAGGACCCGGCCTTTCCTACCCTACTCTTCTAGGTGGGCACTTACTTCTTTTGGTGCCTGGCTCTTTCTCTACCTGGAGGGGCAGGGCTTGCATTGTAGACATCTTTATATCTTCAGAGTTTGGTGACTAGTCACCCTTAGTATATATTTGTCAAGTAAAACTTTTGGTTTAGTTTTAAGTGGTAGATGAGCCTCTATTTTTCTTTTTGCAAAGCAGATATTCATTGTAAAAGTAAAGCAAGTTCATGGCAAAAATTAAAAGAGTACAAAAGGATAAAATATAAATGAAATTTCCATTGTGCAGAGAAAAAAATAGATATTTGAAGTTTCCTGTGTCTCTTTCCAGAACCATCCAATGTGTTTGCATCTCAAGCACTTTTTTATTTTCACATATAAAATCATATTATGCCCACATACAAAAGGCAACTAGCCTTTCTGTAGTTAAGTATCTGTCTGGAACAACTTTCTGTATTAGTGCATATAGATATACCCCAGTCTTCATAATGGCTGCATCCTATTGTATAGTTTTTCCATAATTTATTTAACCAATTTTCTATTAGTGGGTATACAAGATGTGGACAAAAGCGTGATTATTATGAATAATGCTGTGGCAAATATCTATTTATGTCCATATTTGTCTGTCTGTAGGGTATGCTCCTAGAGGTGTAAGTTTATTAGATATTGCTGGCTGCCTTGAAAAGATTTCACGAGTTCACCCTCTCACCAGTCGTGTCTGTGAGTGCCCATTTCTTCACATCCTTGGTGGCACTGAGGGTTATCCAGTGTTTTCACCTTTGTCAGGGTAATAGGGAAAAGAAACTCACGTTTCTTTTCAAATGTGTATTTTTTAAATTATGGGTGAGTTTCAAACTTTCCTGCTTTTAGGAGCTATCTTATTTGTTTTACTTTATTTCCTGTAAACTGCTTGTTCAGGTCTTTTACTGATTTTCTTATTGGATTCTCTCTCATTTCTCTTCTCTACAGAGTGGTAAGAAATCTCAATTTATTCAGGACATTACCTCTTTGTCACATTTGATAAAAGATTGTCAAAGTTTGTCACTTATCTGTTGACTTTGATTATGATATTTTTGTCATAAAAACATTTAACATCTTATGTATTTAACTACACTTATAACGCTTGATTCATTTCGAATTTGTTTTGGTACACAGAGTCCTCTAGGGTTCCAGATTAATTTTATCAGCCCCCTCCCTATAGCCAATTGTCCCAGCTCTATGTTTTCCTCACTGATTTGAACTGACACTTTATTATAGATTGAGAAATAAATATTTGTTTTGCTTCTGAACATACATGGCAGTTTTTAAAGGAGATTAACATGTTTATTTCCAAAGATATACTGCACATATATTTTTCCAGTTTTTCTAGGTGAGTTCTTTGGAATAACCCTCAAATATGAAGTCAAAGTTTCCACCTTTTAAAGCCAATCTTTTCTACATGATAAGAAATGGGAAAGGGGCACGTTGTGAACAGTTGGGTGGTGGGTGAGTTCTGCATTTTAAAATGCTCCCCTAGAAAGGTGACTATTGCATAGGTGGGTTCAGATTCTGGGACGGAGCTGCAGCTGTGTGGGTTTCTCTTCACTCTGATCTGGTCTTACCCCAAGTCCATTGAACATACCTGTCTGTTACTTGCACACAACTCCGGGGTCAGCATCTGTCCCTTCTCTGGGGCAGTGTCCCTGCTTGTGGAGTTGGGCTCAGTGGAGAGTGCTGGAGTATCATTCTCCATGAAAAGGCTCTTGACCCATGCATCCTGCTCTTCACCAGCATTTATCTGCCTCAAGGTAGAGGATTCCATTTCTTGAGAAGTAATTAATCAAAATCCAAACCCTAGAAAATGAATGGATGTTATGTCTCCATCTCAGGGAAGGGACCCTCTGCACCGGACCTGTGTATTTTAGTGGGTGTTTCCTTTCCCGACTCTTGTAACATTTAAATCCAGATTTCCCATGGAAGCAGTAACGGAATAGAGGATTTTGGGCAGGCTTCCCCTTTGCTCCAGAGATTCTAGGTCCATTGATTATCATTGAATTGTTTACATCCCACACATCCTTCATGGAGAACTTAAATTTAATTTGTCCTGCGTTGGGCTTCAATGCAGCTCTTCTATTTATCGTTAGGAGAATAAAAATTTAAAAAAAATTCAACCTTTGTACCATACACACAGGCGCATAAGTAAAACCGAAAAGTTTACTTGCAAACCTTAGTCCATTGTTAAAGCTTTCTAATTTTCCTGTGTCTTTTGAGCAAAAAAAGAAGAAGAAGAAGAAGAAATTTTGCAGGGATTTCTCTAGCACTTGCATAGGATGCTGTCAAAGCACTTTACACTGACTATCTAATTAAGACTCTGAGCACTGGGGAGGTGGGGGTGGGGTGGACTGGGCCAGGAGTAAAAGAAAGAAAACTGTGCTTGAATAACAATTAAAATAAAAAAATGTTAAATAAAAAAAAAAAAAAGACTCTGAACACCTCAGTGAGAGAGATGCATCAACACCCTAAAGCTGACAAATAGGTGCCGGATGCCCTGAAAACCTGACTGAATAAAATGGCTTTGGGTACACGATGAGAATGCACTGAATTTAAAGCATTGGGAAGTTTGCATTTTATCCCGTTGGAGACTCTCGAGTGTCTTCTGGAGCACCTAGATCATTTCACTAAGAATTCTACGTTGCTGGAATACTTGGTAGAGATTCAGAGAAATGTCTTAGGCATTAAGGACATGGGAAAAGGAGTTGGAGTGCAAAGACATATGAAGGAAGAAGTTAGGGAGCATGCTGTTTGCATGCTGTAGCTCCCACTGGGTAAGTGGAGGGCTGCTATCGGGAACGGTTCTTGACAGGCTGGGCCAGACAGGAGGGGTGTGTGGGGGCGACTCCAGAATGTGTAATGGTGTTAAGGATTCTTAGTTGAAAGTAGCAGAAACCAACTCCGGCTAATGTAAGCAACAAGGACATTTATTGGAAGGATATCAGCATCCCTCAGATTCAAGAGGAAACTCAAGGAGTGAACTTGGAAAACAGGAAACGTCCAAGTGTGCTCCTAAGGGCAGGAACTGAAGTATTGGTCCCACGGGAAGAACAGTCTGGTTGGCGTCTTGCCACTACCTTTGCTGTAAAGAGTGACTTCAACTGTGCCACTCAAGAGTCTATATTTTGGGAGACAGCACCCAATCAGCCTAGCCCAAGTCATTTGTCCATGTTAGGCCAGGAGGGGCAGGAAGGAGGGAGGATCTGGCTTCTTTAGCTTCCACAGTTGGGGGTAGTATCTATGATACCATGGGGGCCTGGTATATGTTTCCTTCAAGTATACTAGGAGGTGAAGGACTTGGAATGTGGACAGCCAGAAAAATTAAAAATGTCTGTACGTTTATGGACACTTACACCCTTCTCCACTCTGCTCTTCTTGCTTGGGATTGAAGCCCATATGGTTAAAGTGTATTACGTGTAAGGTTTGAGTATGTATGTGGATAGGCATGGAGTCTGCTCTGGCAGTGAGGTGACTGGCTTACTTCTGTCTTGGTGGTAGCAGGTGATTAATGCGTTGTGGACCAGGTCTGTGCTTGTGCCATGCTCCTTGCCCCACCCTGCCCCACTCCTCCCCTGGCTACTACTAAATGTCTACCTGGCAGGGCATACTCCATGTTGGGCAGGGTACATGCAGATGCCCCTCTGGCCCTTCTGTTTTTGTTTGGTCAGTAAGAAGGATGATGCCTTGGGGCAGGGAACAGAACCGGACAAAGATGGCTTTAATATGTGCACCAATATAGACATCGACTAACCCAAAAATCAGACTCCACTTTGCAATCTTCCTACTGCCCTTTCATTCCTGAGCCTGGCACGCTTCCCTGTCCCCTCTTCCTCTGAATTCCTATGACTCATGTGTTCCCTAGCAGACAACTGAGGGTGCTGCTTTACACGGTTGCCTCATGGATGTTAGTCTTGTTTATTTCTTCTTTCCAGCATTTGCAGAGCTCCTGAAACATCATCTTTGAAAAACTGATTTTCAAGGTGACATGATTGGATGAAATCCAGGCCAGTCAGTCAGTCACCCAGATATTTGGATGCCTCTCTTCTGAAAACATGGCATTGCTGGATAATCAGCTGTGGGTTTCAGTGTTCATTAATTCTGTACGTTTGGTGCGGCATACTTTTTTTTAGCCTGAAAATGGAATGTCTTAATTCTGTCTTCATTCTCCACCACTCAGTGCTTTTGATCCTAAATTTGCATTCCTGGAAATTGCTCCTGACGGTCCAGGCTTTTCTGCTTGATGCATTTTTAAGTCTATTGGTGTCAGTGTAGTGAGGCTAAGGTGGTAAGATCCCACAAAATTGAGACCCACACCTCTTGCTGAGTGTCCAACATGGAGTGCAGATGATTTCTGGTGAGGCTGGTGTTAAAGATGGTTTGCTAATGGACAGAGAAATTCTGTAGCTCTAGTCAGATCAGAATTAAGCAGCTTTTATTGCTTCCCAGAGAATGCAGACCTTGTCTCTTGTCAAAAACCTGTCTTCCAGCATCTGTCACCCTGTTCCTGAACACTGTGTTTCACATCAGCTAAATCTCTACATATTGGGAATACAATTTCCTGCTTTGTGCAGGGCTTGTCTAAAGGCTACCATTAGATTCCATTAACTGAGTTTTTGTAATAGGCTAAAGGATTTCTGTATGTGAGGCTTACTGAACACTTTGGTTGTGTGGGAAAACGGGTGCAAATTTTCAGCTACTCTTCTGGATTCTTCTGGTGCCACTGAAATACTTTGTTTTATTGAGGGTGCCAGCTGGGGTTAGCCACAGCCCAGGAGAAGTAGCAAAGGCATCCAGAGACACAGCAATATCTATCACATTAAATACTCCATACTGTGGCCATCTTTGTGTCTATAAAACTCCTGATACGGCAGGACTGTATGGGATAGACTATATGAAGAAGGTGCTGACTATTTAAAGAATGTCATCCTGTGACAATGACCAAGAGGTACTGGTGGGTACTGAGGTAGAAAAGCTACGTGAAGGTTGCATTCATGTGTACAGCGACAAATACAGGCTCCTTTCTGATTCGAAAGAACTTCAATTGGCAGGTACAATGTTCAGTACTAAACTCATGTTCCCATGTTTAGGAGGTACAAATGTGATATAAAACTCCCCAGGCCCTGTTTCCACCTCAGGCACCTAGCCTGTGACCTTGGCAGAATCATTCAGATTGCAGTGTGCTGCCAAGGTGGGGAACCAATGTTGAAGAGATCCATCTCTGTGCCTACCTTTACTCTCACGCTGATCTGGATAACTTCTTTTTTCTTTATTAAACGGCATTCTACAATTTCTATTAAGGTCATCTCAAGGTCATGCCATCCTTTTCCAACATGCTTTCCGTCCTCAATTAACTCAGCTTATAGTAAGCTTCCCCTCCCTTTGATTTATTTTAGCACAAATGTGCACAATTTATACTACATTATCACCTAATCACTCATACAGGCATACCTTGGAGATATTGTGGTTTTGGTTCCAGACCACTGTAATAAAGCAAGTATTGCACTAAAGCAAGTTTTAATCTTTTTGCTGGTGGAGGGTCTTGCCTTCCATTGGTAAAAAATGCAACTGTGAAGTGCAATAAAATGAAGCTCTGATAAAACAAGGTATGGCTCTAGGTACTTTTCAGGTTATGAATATATCCAAGTTTTTTACCCTGAAGCTCTACTGTAGGCTTTCTAGACAGTGATTAGATCTTCTTAGTCACTGTCTATTCATATCTCTTCTCTTTTCATGTCCAAAATATTACCCCAAAACTTAGAATAAGCAAAAGATATCACCACATATTTAAGCCTACGTCTAGGGTAGACTTTCTATTATGGACTGGCCTATTTTACAACTCTGTAGGGGCATAGATTAACCTGCCAATGTTTTGTCCAGTACAGATGCAAATAATACCCCTCTATTGGAAGCCATAACCCAAGAGGTTATGGGTTGTTGTCCTAAAAGATATCAGTCAAGTTTGTATTTAATTTAGCAATCTTAACATGCACTTATTAAATGCATCTCTCACTTATCCCCACATTAATTGAGTCTAGTAAAATCTTTGTCATATATGGTTTTGAATGAGTCACGATTTTACTTTTTCAGCACCATGTTTTAAAGTGCTGAAATACTGAAATAGGAGTTTAATCAATGCACAGTAAAATTAATTGAATTGAAGAAGCAAGTGATAAAACTTCATATCTGAAAAGATAATACTTCCTGCAAGAATAATCAATATATCAAATAACATGTGAGGAACCCCACATAGTAATACTTTGAAATAGAAACAAGCCATGCTTATTTAGGTGCTCTTAGTCATGGATTATGAGGATGATTATTTAGCAGTGTTCAGCTGTTTTCCCTGCTGTCAATCAGTGAAAACAGGTTCAGAATGATTGGACAGTAGTGGGAGGAGCCATTCCCATGAAATCTAGCAATCAGTTAAAATCTTGACTCTGCTTGTAGCTGTGCTCTGTAAATTGGGATTAATTAATCCTCATGAGAAAAATTCAGTGCATTATGGTTTCTTAAATGTTAGTACTCTTCCTCATGAGCATCTCAGAGGGTGAGAGAGGTGGACAACTGCAGCCTAGATTGCAAACGTGAGTTATGGAGAAAGAGTTAAAATGACTTAATACTGTTTATATAGAGCCATAAAAACACCATCTGCTGGCTCTAGCCAGTTAAGCTATTACAAAGCTGACATGCACTAATGCTGTGCCGATAGGAGAGAAATGGCCAAGGTTTTGCTGTTTCTATCATTATTCGACAAGCTGCCATCTCGGGGCCAGTCTCCAGTTTACCCATCATATAACCTGGTTGCTCAACATTTAAAGATTTATTTTGGCCCTTAAATATTTATACTCTCCTCCAACCTTTTATTGCTATAGTTACTGCTGAAGAAAAAATAAGACTCAGAAGGTAACTGTGTGGGGTATCCGCAGTTCTAGACTTTGCCATTCAGTTGGGATATGTTTTACGTTGAATTAGACTCAGATGAAGTTGCATGATGAGGCTAGATGTGCCCTGGAGAAAAGGACAAAGTCTGTTCCTCTTTGTGTCTAGCAGTCAGTGAAGAAAAGACCACTTGCTCTGCAGTACACATTGCTGAGCCCGAAGTGAACAGCAGCAGATCCTAGACCGTGGTTGGGGGTGGGAGGAGGGTTGTCTCCAATAAAGTGTGCAGCTGGAGGTTGTCCCGGTGGTAGAAAGGAACCCAATGATTGCTTCTGCTGCTGCTCACAACACCTGTGTTTGGATCCTCAGTACCCATTAGACATAATGATGGGCTGCCTCCACATCCCTGGGACATTTGGCCTCATTTGGATGATTAAAGAGAATGAAATATGTCCCAGACACCTGCCAACTTGGAATAATAATAGCCTGTATTTACATAATGTCTTTCTCTAAGAATCTCAAAGCCCCTTGTCATTGAAAACCTGTTTCTGATCGGGAGGAAGAGATGATCTTTTTCCATTTTGCAGAGTCTTAGAGCCATGGTAGCACCTAACTCTTTGGTCGTTTTGGTAGCCATTCTGTATTTCAAACTTTACTGCATGTTGAAATAACCTGGAGATCTTTTACAGCTATGGAGGCTTAACTCCCTTGCCCAGGCATTCCCATTGAATTGTTCTGGTGGTTGAACTGGGAATCAGAAGTTTTAAAGGCTCCTAAAGTGATTTGAATGCGCAGAAGTCTTGGGGACCACACATGTAGAGACATTTGGTTGGAATGTTTCTGTGAAGTATTATCAATAGGAAGGACTATGGATGGCAGAGATGTTGGAATTATTCTTTCTCCCTGGGTTTCCCATTCTCATTGCTGTTTTTCATTCAGCAATAAGGAGGAGAGATGTTTACAATACAGCCCAATTCCAGAATTCTTGGGACGACCCTATCCCATCTCCAAACAATATTAGGTTAGCTCAGATCATTATCCTCCTGGAGGAATTATATTTTGGTGGAGTGTTCAGAGGGAAGATAACTAAATTAACATATAACTGTAGTTTTAAAAGCAAACAACAAATTTATCACTTGGTGACTCTCTCTCTCTCTATAGCTTTGAATTAGTAGAACATATTTCAGAAATAGTTTTCCAATCTGTAACTGGGTTTCGAAGGAGGAATCATTCAGAGTCTTTTAACCACAGCGAGGAAAGGATTCTACAAGCCATGAATGAATGCAGGAGGGACCTGTGTCGGTGTGGCTGGGAGGTGTTTATCATTAAATAGCATGTCAAACCCTGACTGTCACAAAGGTGCTCAGGCAGTAGAGAGGGTTAGAAAAGCCAGGATGGCCAGTGTATCCTGAGTCCCTGAGTCACTGCCAGTGACTCAGCCACAACTTCTGGTGTGGGAAGAAGTTCACTTGAAGATATATGGATCCAATGCTGACATTTACAGGGCTGTTTTGTGGAAGCAGCTGTTGTCTGGGGTGGGGGTGGAGTAAGACTAGCTTCTCAGATGTTGAGCTGCCTCTCCATCTGTCTGGGTGAAAAGATGAGGGAGCAGGAATGCAAGAAAAGCAGAACAACTATGAAAAATGGGACCTTGCAGAGAGACCATGAGAAAGAGGGAAGACGATTAGAGGGAAGGCAATAAGACTTTAATAACTTAATAGTAGGAGTTCATTCTCTTAATGCCTTTGGCACTACAGAGAAAAGTCATGTCCTCCATTGCCACTAATGGAGTATAAATGAGGTGATGAGAAAATGCATTAGGGAAGTCTGGATTCCTTCCTGCTCGCTGGTTCCATAGGCCCTGGAAGGTCCTAGATTCTCAGGTCTCTCCGACTATGCCTCTTCTAAGTTGTTGATTCCTTTCTGTAGTCTTTTTGGTGCCTGTAAGTGTTAGGATAGTTTCAGTTTATTTCTGAAGGCACAAGGATATCTATGGATATTTAGGATATTTGAACAATTATCGGCAGGTACCAGGTCAGTGGTCCCTACCCTTTTTGGCACCAGGGATGGTTTTGTGGAAGATGATATTTTCATGAGCTGGGGTGGGAAAAATGGCCTTATAGCCTGCCACCAGAAACAGCCTAATCGCCACTTGCCGCTTATCGATAGAGTTTTCGTAAAGAGTCTACAAACAATTGACTTATTGTCTTTGTGCAGTGGAACCTCTCTGCTAATGATCATCTGTATTTGCAGATGCTTCCCAGCACTAGCATCACCATCTCAGCTCCACCTCAGATCATCAGGCATTAGATTCTCATAAGGAGTGTGCAACCTAGATCTCTCATAGGTGCAGTTCACAGTATGGTTCTCGCTCCCATGAGAATCTAATGCAGCCACTCATCTGACAGGAGGTGGAGTTCAGGCAGAATTCAAATGATGAGGGGCAGCTGTAAATACAGAGGAAGATCACTCACTGGCCCACTGCTCACATCCTGCTGTGTGGCCAGGTCCCTAACAGGCCACAGACCAGGGTTGGTCCATGGCCCCGGGTCTGGGGACCCCTGCATTAGGTGATTTATTGGGAGGATGTATTAGTTTCCTGGACTGCCACAACAGATTACCACAAATCAGGTGGCTGAAAACACAGAAATGGATTTTCTCACAGTTCTGGAAGCTAGAAGTCTGAAATCCAAGAGTCGGCAGGGCCAAGTTTCCTCTGAAGGCTCATGGGAAGAATCTTTCCTTGCTTCTTCCTAGTTAGTGATGGCTACTAGAAATCCAGGTGTTCATTGACTTGTAGTTGCATCACTTCAGTCTTTGTCTCCATCATCATATCAACTTATTTTCTTAATTTTATTTTATTTTTTTGCATCACCTTCTTACCAATGTGTTTCCCTGTGTCTTCTTTCTTCTTATAAGGACTCCAGTTGTTGGATTTAGAGTCCACCCTAAATCCGGGATGATTTCATCTGGAGATTCTGGACTAATTCCATTTGCAAAGACTCCATTTCCAAATAAGGTTATATTTGGAGGATCCAGGTGAACTTTAATTTTGGGGGGGCATTATTCACCCACTACAAAGGAATAAAGAAACACAAGAGAAAGAGGAGGTTGATGGATGGATTGAGAGAAAGGCCTAGACCAGTGTTTCTTAACACCAGTTCATTAGACAAACTCTGGGGGGGGGGGGTCTTAAAAAAATCTCTGTTCTGGCCTTGCCCCAGATATTTTGGGTGAATTAATACGTTGTGGGGCCTCATCAATATAAAAACTGTTAATTAGGGACTGGGCACATAAGCTGTATGGGTGAAGAGGGTTGGTCTTTGGTAATAGAAAAAAGTGG
>PVKM010048792.1:0-11129 GCA_004027735.1 Carollia perspicillata
ACTGTTCTCACAGGAGTACAACTGCGGAGGTCACGCTGCGACCCTGCTTCTCTTTTTCAAGGGGAAACCAGAAGTGTGAAATGACGTGTGATTCAGTCATTCATGTTCACATCTTCCTACACGGGGCATGAGTTTAACACGGAACTGTTTTTATTTATATCTGCGTGTATTTTTTGTAAAGAAATAATGGGTTGATCGAAAATAATGAATTTGATTTGAATTAGAAACAACTTAAAAATCTATAAAAAATTACCACCACGTCCTACAGGTAAAGGGATGCTCTCATGCTACAAACGGTACAGAAGGTCAAGGAGGTGAAATGAATGATAGGTCAAGGAAATTAATTGGAATCCAAATTCCTTGTTTCTTTCCAGTGCTTTCCTTAGGATAGCAGAGGCATATAAAATTCTTGTGGGGCTCAAAATACCCTTCCTAAACCAATTCTAAATTAATTATTTTGAAGCTACTTCCACTTAAGCCAAACCAATTATATAAACCCCTCTCCCTGCTTCTTTTGATTCGAACTGAAAGGACTATACACGATTCAAGTACTGGTGTCAAGGACTTGGTGCCACAGTGTAAAAGACAAGGACACCCTCTCAGTGGGAGAATAACGGTTTGCAGAGATAACTCTTTATCCAGTACTTTTGCTTTACATGTATATGTACTCACATGCCTCGGTCAATACTTGCCTTCAGTGGGTATGTATAATGAGACAACCACTTTACAAAATTGTTTGGCAGTTTCTCACAAAGTTAAATGTGCACTGATCATATAGCCAAGTGATTCATCATTGAGGTATTCACCCCAGAGGAATGAAACGGTATCCCCACAAACAAACTTGTAATAGTATGCCTATGGCAACCCAATTCATCCCGGCCCTAAACTGGAAACAGTCCAAGTGTCCAGCAACAGAGACTGGATGAAAGAATTGTACTATACGATGGAACACTACTCAACAGCATAAAGGAGTCAACTGTAGGCAACAGTGAGAAGGAAAGGCGGGACTCAGTAAGTAAGTACTTTCATCTTTAAATGAAAAGTATTGAAAGGTCAGTTAGAACACGATACATCATTTCTCCTCTTCTTGCAATCTGTACAAAATCCACTGGCATCTATTTTCCTATTTTGTATATAATTACATTTTTAAGTCAGGGTGAGATCTATTTAATCTTTCTCTTTCTCATCTTTTTTCCCCTTCCATTGAAAAACAAAAGTAGTTAATAGCCATTGTCCCAATAACCTTAGCAGTAAACTTGACTTTGTGTCATTTCTCAATGCCGCCTATTTTCTTCATCAGTGTTGTTGGAATGATTGAAGGCCCATTCTGTGAATTGCAAAAAAAAAAAAAAAATCCAGATTCTGGAACCCTTCAAGTGACAGAATGTAAACTGCCTCTCAGAGGGATCCTAGTCACCCCCACACCTCAGCACTAAGCCATACGGAGGTCAGGGCGGGGGTCTCTATGACTTTTGATCTTCCTGGTAAATTAACTGTCTGTGGTTACAATCTTCATTCGACACGCTCTGAAAGGACATTTCAAACAATCCTTTACTCAACCGGGATTACTGTGTCGTTTCACCAGTCATTAAGAAATTTTGAGAGTCACCAGTTCAGCATGTTTTTTCTAAACCAGCATATATTTGGTTCCTAAAATGCAGTGTGCATGCCTGAGGAATTTGGGGTGGCATTTAACAGTGTCTTGAACATCATCCAAAAATTGTACTTCTAAAGCTATATTCTGTTCTAGATTATTAGTTAAATGGTTCCCTTTTTTAGTCATCTTATGATGTCTTGAAATTAATACCAACAAAACAGCAAAGAAAAGCAACTGACAGTCCAAATTGAAGACGATGAATTGAAGACGATGCTTTAAGTTCTGATGACACGTACAGGCTCGCCCAATGTTAACATTTGGTTTACAATGAAATAGTGTTTCTCTGAAACACTATGTGGGCTACAAAAGAAAAAAAAACTATGTATTAACTCCTGTCTTTTACATCAGCAATTGTCAATGTTTCTCATTGCGTGGCATAAATAAATTAGGTACTAATATTCTGCAGCACACAAAAAATACATATTTTGCCAATCTGACAAAAATAGGCATAATTTTGATCCATGCATACCAGACAGCTATTGTCACTTTTTTATTTGCCAATCTAAAAGAAAAGAGGTCAGTGCCTGTGATTAAAGGGTAGGTACTGCATGCCTTAAAAATGCTTGTGGCTCACTGGTTGAAAATAGCTGCCCTAGGTTACCATACTTCATTGAGTTCAACAATTGTGTTTTCTAATTCATACTTATCTACACCTATGCATAAATATATATGCGTGTATATACATATATACCTGAACACACTCCTACATATACATACATATAATTCTTTATTTAGTCAGGGTATTGTTGAAAGAGAGTACCTGAGACAGAAGACAAGATGTGCAGAAAATCTCAAGGAACGTTCCACGGAAGGTCTCTGATGCACTGTAACTGTACTAAGAGCATTATGTCTGCAGCTGTCTACGTCAACTAATGTTTTGGGTATAATGAATACTAATGCTTCCTGGAGGTAATTGTCCTATTATATTCAGAGTTTAGTAGTTGGGTTTATTAATAGCATGTGATACAATGTTTTTAGCTAGGCAATCAAGTTTCTTCCAAGTGAGCTACTTCAGGTTACTGTGTTTATGGACTCTCTGAACTGCAATTATGAAAATATCATTGAATGTTCAGTGTCCCTGTGGTTAAAATATTCACTTACTGCAGGGTTGGGCTTCTATTATAAAAAGCTTAAGGCAACTGACCCTGGTTTAGCAAAGTTAGATGTGGAGAATGGGTGTCCTTTTCCAAAGCTGCTACAGGTGTCAAGGCAAAACATTCTATTTGGTTCCTTAATCAATGTTTGTTTTCTACTTGAAGAAGCTGCTGCCCAAGGAAAGATATTTTGCACCTGTAAGACTAATTTCAGACTGTGGTTGACTCTGTGCATTCTTGGGCACTTAGATGATAAGGGCTATGTGAATTTTTCTGGCTTTCTTTGAAAGTACTTGACCCTGAAAGCCTAACTTAGAAAGCTGTGAAAATGAGAGATAAAGAGACTTAAAGAATAGCCTAGTTAATTCACCCGACAATGTGGCACTGGTCCCTGCATGGCAGAGATTGCCTGGGACCTTTTTTAAGGCTTGATGATTCTGGAAAAGACTGCACATACTTTCACTATCCTCTTCCTCCTCCCTTCCTTCTCTAGTTCCCATCTTCCTCCTTTCCTTCCTTTCTCTCTTCCTCCAGTTACTCCTTCCTTCCTTCCTTCCTTCCTTCCTTCCTTCCTTCCTTCCTTCCTTCCTTCCTTCCTTCCTCTTTCTCTCTCTCTTTCTCTCTTTCTTTCTCCTTCCTTCCTCTCTTTCTTCCTTTCTTCCTTTTTCACATTTTGTGTTGTAAAAATTCCAATTAACGATGGCAAAAATAGCATTCTCGAGTCAAGCTTCAGTAGTTCAGAATCCATGTATTTAGCCATAAAAATTCTCAGCTATTGAGTCAGTGTTTCAAACAACTGACTCTATAAAAAAGGTAAATGGTTATTTTTGTTTGTCTATTATTTTTGTTGTGCAATTTTTAGTCGGGCTTTTGTTCTTTGGATTAGACCTCTCTGTGTGGGTGAGGAAGAAGTCTAAACATTGTTATTGTTGGCAAAAGTGAGAAAGAAAGTGAAACTTGACCATTTGTTCTTATAGAGCACATGTGCAGTGGTCACTGGTACCAGGCTTGCATAAGAAAACCTGATCAGCTGCATGGAGCAAGGTACCTACACCTTTGCTTTCAAGACAAGCTATTGTCAAAACATCACATTAGACATTTCAGAAAAGTCATGATCCGTGATCCCTGTGGTTTATTCTAGAACTTTCAGCTACCTTTCATGAAGAGAAAACAAGATATGGTAACCACTACAACCTTTTGATAGAAGAGAACAGACAAGCGGTAAAGATTATTGAGATCGTCAAAAAAGCATCTATAAAATATATTTAAAATTAGAAGATGAATGATTTTGGTACATGATCACATGCGTCTGCATTCCATGGACTGTTTCTTAATTCAAGAAATAGTAATAACCACGAGAAAGGCCCCAGACTGAGAAAGCCTGTGCAAGGAATGCACAGTCGTCTGTGCGCATAGTAGCTAACGATGTGTCTGCATGTCTAGCATTTCACATAACCTCTCTAGCAACCTTCTGGGCCAGTCTTTATCCTCACTTTATGTGGAAGGGGAAGCTGAGGCTCTGAACTTCAGTTGCTGCAAAACTGTCCAGTAGGACTTTCTGAAATGATGGAAATATTCTATAGATCTCTACTTTCCAGTATGGTAGCCACAGGCCTCAGATGGCTATTAGCATCTGAAGTGTGGCTTGAACACCTGAGAAATGAATTTTCAGTTTCATTTTATTTTAACTAATTACAAGTTAAATGTAAATAGTCACAGGGTAGCTAGTAGTGACCATGTTGGACAGTGCAGGTGTAGAAGGCCTGAAGGCCAGATAGCGTTGTGACCAGTAAGCACGTACTCAAGGTGGTAGCATGTTGCTTTTGTTATGTTTGATTTTAATTAAACTCTGAGGGGCTTCAGGGCATGTAGGCAGGTACTTGGTTAGATCCGGTGGAGCCCAGTCTCATTTAAAATTGAAGGTCCTGCATGGAATAAAGAATGTTTTTGATGAAAATGCTGATCGTCAACTTGGCCATTTTAAAGAGATTATTCCTTTTCATTGTTATTTTCCCCCAAATTTTGTTTGTGTTCTTTTAGTCTTAGAATAAATTTCAACAGTTTTTTTTAATTAGATTCATTTAATTAGTTTCATAATTTTCAGATGAAAGATTCATTTTAGGGCAGGAAATGTTAAATTATCTAAATCAAGATTACCAAGAAGTGGGCAAATTTGGAATACAATTATTTTCCTTTTGATTAGAAAAGATGTCGTCTCCATAAACCATAAGGGAAGGCAGTGTTAGTGCTCACAGAACTCCAAGCATACAGGAAGCCTTTGCTCTTATAAAACAGTTAAGTATGAATGATTTACTACTGAGCCCAATGATCTGGAATGGCTTTTAATAATGTAGGGATTTAGTGTCATTGGCAGGAAATCATGGCTAATAGAGGGGACCAACTGATAGAATAAGATCCTAAAGTAAACAAAACAGAAAACATTCAAGACCACAGAAAAGATGAGACAGAAAAGGACAATTTTATATAGAGAGAGGGATGTACATATATTCATTGAGAAGAACCCTAAAGGGCCTCATCGTGACCAATCTTGATCTTTCGAGGAGGAGACACAGTTATCTGACATGTAAAAAGAGGCTAAGCCAAGACCCTGAAACTACCATCGTAAGGCTAAAGTATTAACTACAGAATATATTCTAGAGAAGACTTATCAAAAAATCCCTTTCCAGTGAAGTAAACGTGTTCAAGGAATGAATTTCAATGCATAAAAATTAAAAATAGCATGTCTATTTGCATACTACTCGGCATTTCTACAGGTTGTGGGAAATCCTCCAAACCAGACACTATCGTTAGGTCCAAGACTATGGATCTGCATCCACAGCAAGCAGGTCCAAATTCTAGCTGGCACTTGCGCAACGTCCAGCTCAGAAGGAAGGCAGCCACACTGTCTCCAGCGCTGGTCTGTCAGCCTAAGTTCAGTTGACCAGGAGCAGGAAAGACTGTTTTTACTTTCGCCACTCGATGCTCTTTGGATACCAAGTTTAGGCAGGAAAATGTGTATGATACCCACTGGGCACATATTTGCAGCCAACCTAATTAAGCATTTGCCCACCTTTCCAGATCACTCATGTAAATACTTCAACTGTGCATCAAAAAATTAATAGGAAGATCACACTACTTGTAAAGCATAATTTGAAAGATATATATAAATTAATGTGTAGAGTGTATTAATAAAAAAGGCAATCATGTCATATTTATGGCTTTTTCATCTACCTGGAAATAAATTATGCAAGATTTTAAATGTAGGATTAAATTTATTTATTCAGAATTATTAAACAATCTATCTGTTCAACCGAATAGTTTGCTTGAAGAGGATTGCTATGTACTGTACACATGACTTGATACTAAAACATGAGCTTTAAAGTGTTTTCCATTTACATGAAAGTATCCTATTTGTAACAGCAAAGACTAATTTGGTATCTTTTCCTATTAAATACATTTACTTAATTTTGCTGACAATTTTGCAGGTGCTCTGAGATCCTACCTAGGGACAAAGTCATCTTCTATCCTACAACTTTACACTGAAGTTCAAACTTTCATTTTAGCAGCGACACTCTTCCCTCAAATGCAATGTTGTGAGGACACCGATCACATAAAACAGATTTGAACAAACCCAGCAGGGTTCAGACAGAGGCAGGGCAAGGACTTGCCTCTCTGGGGTGTTTCCAGGAGTCTTTGGAGAATGACTTGAAACAACCGTTCAGATGAACGAGCTCCGATCTTTCTCTAGGCTGGTTTTTATCAAAATAACACAATCATCTCACTGACTATTTTTATCCTTTAGGTAAAGTCACCATATTGGATAGTAAAAGGACACGATGGTGAGATTTTAACTACAATATCACTTAATTGTGATCAAATAAACAGGGTCTGGCACAAATAACGCCCCTTTTTATTAGAAAACCTTTTATCACAAAATCATGAGCTTGTCATTCGGTAACATAACAATATCACACTCAAGCACACCATCTGACATGTTAGGCGAAATGTTCAAATTAAAACTATATATTATTTCACCCATATTATTACCCTACCAACCACACTCAATCAATCAGGCATTACTTCTGCCAGACCCTGTAGGTTCGAAAACAAAGATTTCTAGAAGTTCATCTTATACAGGAAGTCCTTTAAAAGAGATAACTTACTCCTGAACCAATGTTTTAAAATATTCTGCAGAAGTTCCTCGTTTATTTGTCACCGGGAGCCAGGGTGCGATTTTCCTGCGCCCACTGCGTGCCCGTTTGTCAGAAATCCTGGCGTGAGATGGCCCCTCTGTGAACGGAGCCCCGTGCCTGCCCTTTGAGCCTCCCCGAGCACACTTCCGGCAAAATCCTCCGACCTGGCGATAGCAATTCAACGAGGTCGCTGCTGAGTGTGCAGTCATCTGCTTCCATTTGTCTCTGTGGTCGACATGGATTAATCGGCAGAGGCAGGAGATGGGCACAGCACAAATTGAAAATAATGGAGCATTTTGCACCAAAGGAGTCAGAGGGTAAGAAGTACAAGGGGCAGCGAGGGAAAGGTCAGCAGGCCGGAGGCGGTGCGTCGCGTCACCGAGCCCGCGGCAGCTCCCGGACGGTCACAGCCCAGTACACTGGCGGCTAATGAAGACAGGGCCCACCTGCTGGATGTCACTGTGCAGTAATTCCGGAGTGGCTTTTACAGGAGAGCATAATGATGTTCCATGTGAAACTCATGAGCAAAGTCTATTTAGGTGATACTCATTAACATTTCGGGGGAAATAATGGTGATGTTCAGTCCTATAGGAAAAGCCGCAATAATCATCCAACATGTGGACCCAACAGATAATCATTTAGAATTAACAGCGTTTGCCAATTACCTCTCAAGATCACTCATTCAGGACTCAGAATAGAGACATGACCTCTAGTTGCTCACCAGACCTGTTCCCAGGGCCTGCTGATAAGAACCACAGAGTAGGCCCTAGGGAGATGCCGATGCTTCTAGATTCCAGAAAAGTAGCCAGTTATCATCCAAGGAAAGTTGACTAGAAAAAAATATGACATAAATATGTAAACCCATCTGAGGATATATGTCTTAGATAAGAGGAAGAGAAAAATGAGGGTGGTCCAGAATAAAATCTGACAAAGGGTTGAAAACAGTTTGCTAGCCCTGTCCCCGAGGACAGAGTCTGGCCAACCTCAGCACAAGGAACCATCAGAGCAGCAGTTTCGCTGCAGTGCGGGGTAGGGTGGACCAGGCTGACCTCTGGATGCTCTAGGTTCCTTCTCTTCTGAATCGTAAACTCCATGAGGGTGTAGACCCGGGGTCCTCAGTGTCTAGCAACAAGTAACTCCTGTAGGTATTCAAGAACTAGTCCTTGAATGAAAGAACAATGGCTTTTGTCAAAGGTGAGGCGTGCTGCCTACATGACAGATATTTTAGAAGAAAGAGAAGAAACAAATCAGACCATTGGCGCATCTAATACAATTTAGCATCAGAAGATCACAGTGTCCTCTGGGTAATCTCCTTACTTCTGTGGGTGTGATTCTTCCCCGGGGATGCGAGCACAGGCCTGGGTGACTGCTCAGGCCTCTTCCACTCTCTGAACTGGGAGTTCAATGATTGGGCGAAAGTGGAAAAGTCAAGAATGCCCAGCTGGTCTTCGCTTCCGCTTAGTCTCCCTAGTGGAGTGACGGACATCTGTGGACCAGCGGGGATGGGAGAGCCAGGTCTTAAATTGAATGAAAGCTTTCTCTTAAACTTAAAAAAAATTGAAATCTCAGATCAAAGAATATTAACATTGAAATGGATACCTTAATCAGGTGTAAAACTATTTAGAAAATCTTTGTGTGGGCAATGGAACAAAATATTTCAAAACTGTAAAAGAAATGTTTTAACAATTAAATATTTCATTCTTAGATAAGGCTCCCTGTATATACAGGGTGTGGTAAAAGTAGGCTTACAGTTGTTCGCATGAAGAGGAATGCAATGATTAGTGAATAATTCAAGAATAAACGGTTTTGCGCACTCACAACTGTAACTCTGCCTTTGCCTCACCCTGTACTACACTTTAAATAGCTTTTAATAAACATTTGGTATCATGGATCCATAACGTGGAGCTATTTTTTTCGTGTTAATGTTGTGCAAATTCACAGCTAATGCCATTAAAACTCTAAATGGGAAGTTCTCGTGCGCCAATGTCTGCTAAGATTAATACACGAAATCCTGATATCTCTCAACTGTCTCATTAACATGCTAACAGACCCAAAGGAGTTTCAAATCCCTTAACACAAAAAGACATATTTTCTCCCATGTTTCGTTCACACCACCATAAAAATGGAAATTAAACCACATAAAAAAAACCTTCCGAAAATATCAAGGGGACAATTCACATCTGTAAAGTCCTTTTTTTCGGAAACGTGGAATGACAAAAGCTTTGTTGGAAACACTACTATGGAACTGACTGATATTTACAAACACCAAGACAACCTAAAATTAGTTTATACGGTATCCCAAAGCCCAAACATGCAGGGCCATTGAAGACATTGGCAAAAACCCAAATGATCTAGGTTATTAAGCTATTCGTTTTCCATAGAAAGGGAGTGCTTGTGTGGCATCAGAGACGGACTTTCGACAGTCCGACTGCGCACCTGCTCTCCAGGGCGGAAGTCCGACGAGACAGGGCGTCGCTGCTGCCTCGTTCTCGTGTGGTCTAATAGGGAGGACAATAAAAACAAAGGATCCCCTTTGTTGTGGGGGAGATGCTTTACACCATCACCGCGTGGTGACGGCTTCCCGTCTTCCCGTCTTCCCGCCACTGCCTGTCCTTTAGGCCACAGTGCGGAAAAGCAATTTTCTGCCTCGAAAGCACTCTATTTTTTAAAGTTTGTCTCCGGGCAATTTTCAGGTCTAGTAGAGCCGCACTACTGTATACAGATGAGGAAGACCCAAAATAGGGCAATTTATTTGATTCCTCCCCTTCAAAACATTTGGCTGCGATTGCATATTCCACAGAGTAAGGCCCCCAAAATACTCTGGAGTGACCCAGAGTGGCACTTACCCTTTTTTGTAAATTTGCATTAGACAGAGTTTCCGAATAAAATAGACATCCTACAGTTGGTTTTTGTTTAATGCAAACCTTTCACATTAAAGTTTCCCTAGGATATTAAAAGCGATTTCTACTAAAAAAAAAGGGGGGGGGGCAAATCCCCAGAAGTAGGCAGTTAAAGACAGCATTTGGAGTTTTCAGATGAAGGATCCCTTAATTTTAAGGGGTCAGCTCACTGGAATCAGCAGTTCGGCTTTCTGCTGGAGGCGTCAAGGGCACCTGTGATGGAAAAAGGCATCCCCCCAATGTCCAGTTGCTGATCATTTCACACTTGTCAATGCCTGGCACGAGCGCAGCCCTCACAGGCTCCGGGTGGAGGTCTGCCCTCCACACCGCCTCCCACAGGAAGCGACCCCAGCCGGAAAGCCGGTCGACTCGGCACCAGCGTCTGCACAGAGGCATCAGTTCGAGTGGCCGGATTTTAGACCCAGCTCTTGCTGACTGGCACACTTTTAAAGAATGTCGTCTTATTTTACTATTAACCCTAGCAATGCTGAATTGTTACCCTCCCTTCCTTACTAATGTTAATGTAACTGTAAGTGCTTGCTTTCACACATGTGGTTTTCACAGTACGTTTTATAAAGCGAGCAATATGTGTGCTTGTGTGGTAATTTGCATCTGTGGCTTGTGTGTGCATAGGTGCGTGTCTCGGTCATGCATATCTCTATGTGAGTCTGGTCATGTGCACCTGCACGTGTCCTCATGTGTCTGGCTGAGCACCTGCATGGTCACGTGCCTCTGTGTGTCTGTGTGTGTGTTGTGTGTGCATGCGTGTGGACATGTGTGTCTCTGTGTTCGCATGCATGTGGCTATGAGCTTTGTGTTTTCATGTGTGTGCATGCATGGGGTCATGCATGTCTCTTTGTGTCTGTGTGTGCATTGCCATGTGCCTCTCCTTGTGTGCGCACGCAAACATTTGTCTCCTCGTAATCTCCCTCTCTTCTTCTTCTCTCTTGCATCCTTGTCCTCGTGCTCTCTTTAATTTCTCTCTACTTCTGTATACGTGGGCTACTTTGAGCTGTCCTAGAGGTAGTGTTTATGTCCGCTTAGCTGAATGATACACAGACAAAAAACCAGAAGGAATGCAGCAGAAAGTATATACCTGGAGAGAAGATACACCTTGAACACAGATGAAGTTAATTCAAATCCAGTGATTTTTTTAGCATAACCCTAAAAGCCTTGTTAAATTTTTATAAGCGCCATACAATTGTCAGACCAGTAGATTCTCGATCTTAATCCCTTGTCCCACGCTGGTCCCTGAACTCTGTTTTCTTTCGCTGCCTCCGTTCCT
>PVKM010048793.1:0-11109 GCA_004027735.1 Carollia perspicillata
CCCTGCTTCTTTAAGTGTATTTTCTTCTGACTTATTTCCTTTCCATTTATTCAGTCTTTTGTTTAATTACCTAAGTTGATTCTGGATTTCATTATTGAATTTTTCAAGTTTAGTCTTTCTATTTACTTTTGACATTTTCCAGTTTTCAGCTTCAATTCTCATTCTTGTCTTTTATTTCATTGAACATAGTAAATACATTGTTTCAAGTGTCTGTTAAGTGGTAGCCAATACATTTTCCCTGTATAAGTCTGTTTCAGTTGTTAATCGTTTTCTATTTAATTTCAACTGTTTTCAAGCATCTGTTTTCCTTTGTTCCTTTTCTTCTTGACCTTTTCCCTGCTCTTTGTTCTCTTTGTTGGTCTGATAACTTGTGTACGTGAGTCCAACATTTACTATAAAATAGTTGTAAGAGTAATTTTGAGAACTACAATAGTATTTTCTTCTGTGAAGGATCTTGGTGTGCGTCTTCCAGGTTCTTATTGTCACCTATAATCTAGAATCATCTTTAAATAATTTCATAGATTTACGTGTTCAAATATGAGCTGCAAGCTATGAAAAAACTATTCTGGTTGACCTTAATTCTTAAACTGCAGCTCTTTGTGTTCCCAGCCTAAAGCAAGAAGGGTTGGTTCATCAGGGGGTCATCTCTACCTCGGGTAGGCCCTGGACATCAAACTTTGTTACTTTACTGTTTCAATATCTTCAAAAGATCCTCTCAGCCTCTTGCCCTCTCAGTTACCCCTTTCAGGAATATCAAGAAACCCCAAATCTGGGTTAAACTTTCTGGTTCTCCCCGCTTTACCCAAATCTGATCCAGTAATTCTTCACTACCTATTAGTCCTCCAATAATATCGAATGGATGATTTTATCAATGGCATTAATCACAATTATTCAGACAACAGTAGAAGGTATAACATATTTATCAATCGATAAAAACTACCTATTGATCTTCCCTTATTTTATATCATTCCTGGCCCCAAGAGACGTCACCCTGAAATTTGGTTCATCTTTTTATTTTTTTTTTCAGTCTCCTCTAAGGTCTTAGATTTATCACACGTATTTTAAACTATTTCATTTAATATTATGTTTCTAGTATTCCTCCATACTGTTGCATGTAGCTGTACTTGATTTATTTTGTTTGCCATATATTCTTCAATAGTGTTGATAAAATACAGATAATTTATCAAGCCTCTTGTCAATAAAGATTTTACTCACACTGGCATTCTATTTTAAATACTGCAGAGGTATCACAATAATTCCCATACATATCTCTTACTATAGAATATTCTGTATGCAGGATATTTTCTATGAGGAGTTAATGGCAAGAAGTGAATTTGCTGCCCTGGCTGGTGTGGCTCAGTGGACTGAGCACCAGACTGCAAACCAAAGGGTCACTGGTTCAATACCCAGACACGGCACATGCGTGGCTTGTGGGCCAGGTCTCCAGTAGGGGGCCATGAGAGGCAACCAAACATTGATACTTCTCTCCCTCTCTTTCTCCCTCTCTTCCCATCTCTCTAAAAATAAATAAATACAATATTTAAAAGAAATAAGTGAATTTGCTGAATCTTAGTATGTGTCAATGTTTAACTTTAGTTAATGAGTAATTGCTTTTAGAATGTTATTGACCTAATTCAACTCACACATAAACCAGATGAGTTCTCATTACTTTATATCATTATCAACACTCTACTTTCAGACATTTAAGTTTTTGCCAATCTGGACCATGAAAATAGAAACCTGTTGTATTAATTTACATTGATCTAATTGCTAATGATATAAATATATGTTGATACATGCCCTAAACACTTAATTTCTCTTCTGTGAAATCTCTTTTCATGTCTTTTGCTAATTTTTTCTAAAGATTTGTATAAATACTTTCACATTTATGAGTTTATAGATTCTAATATCAAATGTTTATCAGTTTTACACATTGTAGATATTTTTTCCTGCTCTGTAAATCATGATTTTAGTATCTTTGTGGTGCCCTGTGAAGAACAGAACTTTTAACTTTTTTATATTTTATTTTATTTATTTTTAAAATTATTTTACTGTTGTTCAAGTACAGTTGTCTGCATTTACCCTCCCCACTGCCCCCTCCACCCCAGCCATCCCCACCTTCCTCCCTTGCTTCCACCCCCCTTAGTTTTGTCCATATGCTCTCTATAGTTATTCCTGAAGCCCTTCTCCCTCATTATCCCTTCCCACCTCCTCTCTGGTTACTATCAGATTGTTCTTAATTTCGATATCTCTGGTTATATTTTGCTTACTTGTTTGTTCTGATTAGGTTCCACCTGAAGGTGAAATTATATGATATTTGTCTTTCACCGCCTGGCTTATTTCACTTAGCATAATGCTCTCCAGTTCCATCCATGCTGTTGCAAAGGATAGAAGCTTCTTTCTTTCTGCTGCACAGTATTCCATTGTGTACATGTACCAATTTTTTGATCCATTCATTTACTGATGGGCACCTAGGTTGCTTCCAACACTTGGCTATTGTAAATTGTGCTGCTATGAACATTGGGGTGCATAGGTTCCTTTGGATTGGTGTTTCAGGGATCTTAGGGTATAATCCTAGCAGTGGAATTGCTGGGTCAAAAGGCAGTTCCATTTTTAGTTTTCTGAGGAAATTCCATACTGTTCTCCACAGAGGCTGCACCAGTCTGCATTCCCACCAACAGTGCACTAGGGTTCCCTTTTCTCCACAACCTCTCCAAAACATGTTATTTGTTCATTTATTTGATGGCCATCCTCACTGGTGTGAAGTGGTACCTCATTGTGGTTTTAATTTGCATCTCCCTCATGGCTAGTGATGCTGAGCATCTTTTCATATGTCTCTGGTCCCTTTGTATGTCCTCCTTGGAGAACTGTTCAAGTTTGTTCAAGTCTTTTGCCCATTTCTTAATTGGGTTGTTTGTCTTCCTGGAGTGGAGTCATGTGAGTTCTTTATATATTTTAGAGATCAAACTCTTGTCTGAGATATCATTGGCAAATATGTTTTCCCATATGATTGGTTCTCTTTTCATTTTCATGCTGTTTTCTTTAGCAGTGAAAAAGTTTTTTATTTTGATGAGGTCCCATTTGTTTATTCTTTCCTTTATGTCCCTTGCTCTAGCACTTTTAATTTTTAATGTGTTCTAATTCAACCACCTTTGGGTTTTTTTAGTAAGCACCTTTTGTAGTTAATAAGGTCACAAAATTATTCATTTTTTGTCTTTGTTTTAATTTCCCTTTATCTCTGAGCCTTCAATAAATCTAAACAAGTTGTGCACTTGTATTTTTAATTAAGAAAAAATTCAGCCCCGGACAAGTGACTCAGTTGGTTGGCACATCATCCTGTGTACCAAAAGGTTGTGGGGTTGATACCAGGTCAGGGCATATACCTAAGGTTCTGAGTTTGATCCCAGGTCTCGGCACATATGGGAGGCAACTGACTGATACTTCTCTCGCACGTTAGTGTTTCTTTTGTGTGTGTGTGTGTGTGTGTGTGTGTGTGTGTGTGTATCCCTTCCTCAATTTTAAAAACCAATGGACATATCTTTGGGTGAGGATTTTTTTAAATAATCATTAAAATTTATTTTTTGATAAGTTTAGCTATTTTCTCAGCATCGTATAAGAAACGGACCTTTCTTTCCTCAGTTACCTCATATATCAAGTTTCTATATATGCCTGGGTGCTTTGAGGTCTCCATTTTGCCCAATTTGTGCTACTAGTTAATGATTTTATTGTAGGTTTTAATAGGTATTAACATCTGATGATATTTGATAAAAATATTGCAAATTTCTTACCTTACTCTTCTTCAGGAGTCTTTTAGTTCTTCTTAGACCATTGCTTTTCATATGAATATTTAACACAAGCTAATTAGGACCACTAAAGTGTTTGTGGAATATTGATCTGAAACTATAGCAGATATAGTATGTTTGCCAAATATATAGTCCATCTACTTTCATTTTGGCTCTCCACAGTGGGTTTGGGAGAAAGCATTGGTTGATATTTCTGGGATGAAACATTAGGAATGGAGTGATTTCTGTGCATTTTCTCTCCCCTGACTTGGTGACAAGGTCATGTGTGGAAGATGGAAGAGAGTCTGAATCCTGAAGGATAAGATGAGGAGAATGATTTCACTATATTGAAGGATAATTCTCCATTGGTTTAGAGTTTCTGCACGCTTTACAAGCAGAGACACTCACTCTCTTTATCTGGACTATCTCTAAGTGGTGATTGTATAGCAAACAGCATTGGAGGACAGAGATAGCCTCATGGTGCAAAGGGCAGACATGCTTAGTCTTTGGTAGAGAATATTCAGGTTCTCCAAGCTCAGCTTTCTCTCCTGTAATGCAGTGTACTGAGTGTTCAAGGCAAAGTGGTGCTATTTGAATAGTCTTGTGGGAACTGGGCCATAGGAACAAAGCCACCAGGATGTGTATGCTGCTTGCCGCCTTGAGTAATGAAGTCAACCATCTCTGATGCATCAGGCTAATTTATAGCTTCTGAGTAGAGCAAAATATCAGAGCTTTCACAGCTCTTGACCTACTGAATCCAATATTTTATAATTGAGACATAAACACTTCTTCTTCTTCTTGAGTTAAGCCCCATGGATAGTGTTTTTTAGTTACCTCAAAAAGCATAGCCCAATCTGATACAGAATAGTATTTAATCTTATTTTTCCTCTATCCTATTCTTGTGGAATGTAATTTTTTTCTTGTCCTCCTGTACTGGTTAGAGGCTCTGCTGTGGTACTTCAAAAAAGTGGAACAATGGGCACCCTTTGGGGAGGAGACTAGTCAAAGAACATGTATGAATGACCCATGGATGTGGACAACAGTGTGTGAATTGACTGTGGGAGCAGGGGTGGGATAGATGTAGGAGGGCAAAGGAGGAAAACTGAGACAACTGTAATAAGGTAACAATAAAGATGATTAAAAAGTGCTCCTAAAATTTCCCCATTAAAGTGATATATGCTTTCCAGAGTGGCAGCACCAATGTGTGTTCCCACCAACATTGTATGAGGGTTCCCTTTCCTCCACATCCTCACCAACACTTGTTTGTTGATTTATTGATGATAGACAATGGACAGGTGATATCTCAATGTGGTTTTTATTTGCATTTCTCTGATGATTTGTGATATGGAGCATCTTTGCATATGTCTAGTGGTTATCCGTATGTCCTCTTTGAAGAAGTGTCTATTCAGGTCCTTTGCCCATTTTGTAATTGGATTGATTATTTTTTTGGTGTTGAGTTTTATAAGTTCTTGATAAATTTTGGATATTAACCCCTTATCAGATGTATCAGTGGCAAATTTGTTCTCCCAATCAGTAGGTTGTCTTTTCATGTCATTGGTGGTTTCTTCTGATGTGCAAGAACTTTTTAGTTTAGTGTATACATTTTTAAAATTTTTTTCTTTTGTTTCTTTCACCTGAGGTAATATCAGAAAATAATGTTGCTATAAAAAATGTCTGAGATTTTAGTGTATATATTTTCTTCTAGGATTTTTATGGTTTCAAGTCTGACATTTAAGTCTTTAATCCATTTTGAATTTATCCTTCTGTATGGTGTAACGAGGTGGTCCAGTTTCATTTCTTTTGTACATATCTGTCCAATTTTCCCAACACTATTTATTGAATAGACTGTCTTTACCCCATTGTATGTTTTTACCTCCTTTGTTAATATTAATTGACTATAAAGTCATAGGTTTATTTCTGGGCTCTCTATTCTGTTCCATTTATCCATATGTCTGTTCTTATGCCAGTACCATGCTATTTTGATTACTGTGGCCTTGTAGTATAGACTGATATCAGGTAGTGTGATTCCTCCAACTTTGTTCTTCTTTCTAAAGATTGTTGTTACTATTCAAAGTCTTTTGTGGTTCCACATAAATTTTTGTGGAATATTTGTTTAGTTCTGTGAAATACATCATTGGTATCTTGATAGGAATTGCACTGAATCTATAGCCTGCTTTGGGTAGTATGTACATTCGAATGATGTTACTTCTCCCCATCCATGAACATGGCACATGCCTCAAAAAAGTAAAAACGGAACTGCCTTATGACCCAGTGATTCCACTTCAGGAAATATATCAGAAGAAACCTTAAATACTAATTTGAGAGAATATATGCACCTCTGGCCAGTTTGGCTCATTTGGTTGGAGGTCTTGGTTTCAATTCCCAATCACGGTACATACCCAGGTTGTGGGTTTGATCCTCAATCAGGGCACATACGAGAAGGCAGCCAATTGATGTTTCTCTCTCACATCAATATTTCTCTCTCTCTTTTCCTTTCTCTCTAAAAGCAGTGAAAACATGTCCTTGGGTGAAGATGAAAAGAAAAGGATATATACACCCCTGTTTACTGCAGCATTATTTATAATAGCCAAGATTGGGAAGCAGCCCAAGTGTCCATTAATAGATGAGTGTTTTAAAAAGCTGTGGTGCATTTATACAATGGAATACTACTCAGCCTTAAAAAAGGATATTTCTTATCATTTTTGATGGCATAGATGGACCTAGAGAATATTATGCTATGTAATATAAGCCAGTTAGAGAAAAACAAGTACCAAATGATTTCATTCATATGTGGATTCAATTAACTAAATGAACTAAAAAAAACCCATAGAAACAGATTCATGTATAGAAATAGAAAACAAACTGACAGTTGTCAGAAGGGAGGGAAATTGTGTGGCTGGGTAAAAAAAGTGAAGGAATTAAGAAAAAAAAAAACCCTCATAGACACAGACAACTATATGGTGATTACCAGAGGGAAATTGAGGTTGGGGGAAGTAGAAGAGGGTAAAGGGACAAATGGTCATGGGTGGAGATTTGACTTGGGGTGGTGAACACACAATACAGTATACAGATGATGTATTATAGAACTATACACATGAAACCTATATAATTTCATTAACTACTGTCATCCCAATAAATTCAATTAAAATTAAATTTAGATTTAATTCCACTGATGTAAAAAATGATATATGCTATAAATTTTAATATATATTTCTTAACAAGGAAATATATTTTGTTTTATTTTAATCATTAAAAGCACTGAGTTTATCAAACTCTCTTTTAAACTCCCATTGAAATAATCATGCATGTTTTCACGTTTAATACATTATATATTTTCTAATGTTAACTGACCTCTGAATTACTAGCACAAAACCAACTAGGTCAAGATGTGCTATTGTTTTTGTACATCAGTGGATTTGTTTTGCTCATAATTTGTCTGAATTGTTTCATAAATATTCATGAGCAAAATTTGCTTGCACATAATTGTTTATTTGTCAATCTCTTGCAGAATAATGATGGCTTCTGAAGCAAAGGCCATATCTTATTCATTTTTATATGTTCAATACTTAGTAAAATGTTTGGCATGCATGCTATGTTAATACATGTTTTTTAATAAACATCCAATGGATTAATCATACTCAAAGAAAGAAATGAACTTATAGGTACATTTTAAGTATTTTCGAGCTTAAGTGAAATAACACATATTCCGCAAATTTTTGGATTGACTTTTCCTACTGTCTCTTCATTTAACCATAGATATGGAAGAGAGCTTTGACACTCACTATCACCAGCCCTGTAAATTCTACCTTAAAACATCATTCTAATTTTTGTGTTTTGTAAGTTTTCATTTCTAACATAGAACCTCTCACTATCACCACCTGGTCGGGCTATTGTTGTGTCTGCTAATTGTCTACCCTATTTTCAACCCCCTCTCTAATCCACCTCCTATCCATTTAGCATACAGAAGTGAGAGTGAGCTGCCCGCATGCTTACATCCTGCCGATTGCCTCCCATCATGCTTGGAATAACATTTTAAATGCTTGCGATGGCCCACAAGCTACTACATGTCTGTATAACCTTTTACTTACCTCTTCCACACCTTTATTGCCTAGTTCACTACCATAAAGCCACATTGACCCAACTCTATTAAAATGCACTCCAAACTTTTGCTGTAACATTATCATAAGTTTTATTCTAGTCACTTCACTTGGGAGATGACATACCAAGTAAGAAACAAAATAATATATATAGTGCTGTTTATAAAAACAGAATTTGTTAATAACACACAAAAATATAGAAATATATATGCACTCAATGCTATCTGAAATAGCTAGTAAATATTGAGGTCATGGGAACTACATTAAAAGATGCAATGTATTTCTACTATAATGTAAATGTGGCAAATGTCTCTCTCATGAATTATGTTTATTTGCAGCTTGATCCAGACCTTTTTGGGGATAACTGGTGCAGACCCAACATAAATTACATAGGACTCCAGGAGAGGGAAATCAGTCTGAAAACAGAAAAAAAATTCAGATGAACTTGACTGAATATCAAACTTTTAATCATAAGGAGGATACCATGATTTTGAAGACAACATGCTCCTTGTTATTCAGATTCGCCTCCTCGTCTTGGAACTTAAACTGATATATCAACCCCACACTAGAATACTTGAAAGTTTAAAGAACATTTTAATAAAAAATTCAATGTTTCTATTTAAACACTAATTTGGTTATCTTCCTGTAGAATGTATGAACAAATGAGCTACCAGTCCAGGAGAAATTAGACAGATGGGCAGGACGATGAGAAAGACAAGGGAAATGAAGCGGGTAGACGGGGCCACAGAGTGAGCTCAGAATGCCCAGCAGGATTAATGGCTCTTCATTTAGGGTGGAGGCTTTGTCCTGGCCCAGACTCCCAGAGACAGGACAGTGGCATAGGTTTGGCAGAGTTAAATGGGACTCACTTTTCCATCTTTAACTTAACACATCCAAACATTGCCTCCTATGAGCAATTTTTATGAATCACAACTACTTTAGTACAACTTCTTTTCTGACTGCAGTTCCCATTCCCAAAATCTCTGACTATGCCAATTGTCATTGTAGCTCCAACTTTTCTCAAAGTAGCAGCCTGTCACACCTCAGTGGTTCGTGGATGATGTCCTCCTTTTACATGAAGAAGTCACAGATTGTTTATAACTGAATTTCTTCCAACTCAGAGCCACGTAGACTATATGAGAGACACACAAAGTCACAACTGCCAGTAGAGTTATCTTATGTACCTATTTATTGCAGTAACATGAAAGGAGAAAGAGGCATTCTCCTCTGCTTGATAGATTTGTCTCTGGGGACCCTGAAGGTGAGAGACATGGAACCTGCTTAAAAATTTTAGTGCTGTGTGGGAAATATAGTGGACCCCAAAACTGTACCAGTGAGCGAGGAGGAGCCAGTGAGACAGCAATGGAGTCAGTGGTGCCCAGGGGCCATGATGACACCTGTCTGTCAATGCAAAGGAGGTTGGGGAATAGGATGGAAATAAAACCCAAGTTGCCACATCATTACTGAGAATAACTGACCATATGTAAAACAGCCTTTGCAGAGTGCTGAAAATTTGAGGGCTGAATGAGAGAGAGAAGCAAAATGTAAATCATAGATTGACAGTTGTCAGCACATAAAACATAGTTTATTTGTAGTATTATTTATTCTTGTATGCTATTTTTTATTTTATTTTATTTATTATGTTTTTGTTTTGGGTAGTATAGGCATTTTAATAATGTTAATTCTTCCTACTTATTTTCATATTATTTATTATCCATATGAACAACCGTAAACCTACTTTTCCTCATCCACATATTTATACATACATATATGTCAACCAAAGTTATAAGATAACTGAGTAATTTAATTAGCTATAGTTTCATATAGAGTAGCTTCTATGAGGTTATGTGTATTTATTTAAATTTAATCTGTTTATATTTAATTACGTTTTAATTTAATTTTATGTAGTAAGATATGTTTAAAACATATTGTAAATCCCCTATTATACAACTTTGAATGAATATTTCCCCACTTTGGAGATAAAAGGGAAAGCTTGTCACTGCTGTTGGAAAAATGAGTTAATCAGAGAGAAACATCTAAGCAGCTGAGGCTGTAGAGGGTCTTTCTCTCAGGTAAAAGCAATGTTATCAAAAATGAGTAAAGGTCTAGTGACAGACAGCCTGAAAGAATATGAGGAGACTGACAGTAGGTACTAGAGACAAAATATTAATGAGCTGGCCACGCTGGATTCAATGAGATAATGCAAATCCCCAAACTGGTTACATTAAAAGGAGGGCATATCTAAAGTAAGAAATTAAGGGTTTGTTACAGAGGAAAAGGAACAAAGGAAAGTTGAACATTTGCTATGAACAGAGGGACTGAACAAAATTTTATGAAAGTATTATGATATCCTGTCAATACCTTTACCAATTGATCAGATTTTGTAGAGAAATATTTCAATAGTTAGAGATTACTCATTAAATTCAATAATGCTGTTCCTACAAATTTAGCAAAATAAGTACTAATTTTTATAAATTATTACTAAAAATAAATAAAATATGATTTTATTTTGCTCCCAATACCACCTTGTTGTACATAATTATTTAACCAGACCACCTAATCCATGTGCTATACTAGGACCTAATTATTATAGCACGACAGTGAGCTGGAAACAGAAATAGTCTCAGAAAATGTTGCCAACCCTCATAAGTGTTTGGGACCCTATGAATAACCCCCAAGAGATTTTTTTTACAGAATTAATTTGCTGTAATAGTGTTCCATTAATAATTGAGAGAAATGAGCCTTTAACTTGAAGTTCTGCCCTGAGAAGGAGTACTGGGTAATAGGCTTTGTTATGGTGTCTTCCTGTCACCTCTTCTATGTATGTAACACATCTGTGCAAATCATGTCGAGCCTCTCCTTTCCCCCTTCCAACACGTGCCTAAACGTACATATACTCCAAACATAAATAGACGTGTGTTTGCTTTTTTCAGTATTGAGAGAAGTAAACTATTTCTTTAAGATCTCCTGGTAATAAATGGTGAGAGGAAGCAGACAAGAAATGCAGATAAAGATAGAAGTGTTGATAAGTCTATAAAAATGTTTAGATAGAAATGAAACGTAGGGCTATATAAAATGCAAGGTAGAATGTATTTCTATGCCAGATCTGTGTAACACATGTCAAAGTAACATGTATCTAAACTAAAATTTAGAAGTTCCAGCCAAATTTTATTTAGCTACCAAATAAAATCTCCACATTTTAGGTAAACACAGACAGAAACAAGGATCTA
>PVKM010048794.1:0-11109 GCA_004027735.1 Carollia perspicillata
AACCAGTGACCCTTTGCTTCACAGGCCCGCGCTCAATCAACTGAGCTACACCAGCCAGGGCACAGGAACATTTTTTTAAGGCTCCTGATCAAATTGTCTAGTGCTGTCCAGAAATACCACACCAATCTACATGTCTGCCAGGAATGTGCAGAATTTAAATTCTGTATCATAGTGGCTAGTGGTCGGGTTTATCCACGTGGCGCATGCCTAGAGTTTTCTGCACTCGAAGATGTGCAGGATCAGCTGATCACCAAGCGACCCCCAGAGGACTGCCCTCCCTCCCGAGGTGCGCGTCCTATGCAGATGCAGGACATGGCAAAGTGGGTTTACTACGCAGCTGTGAGTATACAAGTCACAGAGTTTATTCTTGTGTCAACATGTATTAATTATTGTATGATTTTCCGTGTGTAACTGACGGCGAGCGTAGGCAGTGCTATCAGAGGCTAACGGAGCTTCTCCACAATTTGGTTCAGAGCCTCGGAACTTGGCTCATGTCACAGCGGGCGTGTGTCCAACTTTGACCTCCCCCGATGTCGTTCTTTTAAATCTGATTCAATTTTTGTGCCTACCAAGGAAGGCACACAAAATTTTATTTGGAAGGGAACATCTGGAATCTGTGCAGTGTTTCAAACGTTTCGAAGGGTGTCACTGACATGATTCCACCCAGTGTCTGCAACATCCGCAGCCCCAGGAGGCAGGCAGGGCAACATCGTCGACCGCATCTGTGACGACACAGGTGCAGAGAAGTCGCACTAGTTGCTGGAGGTTGCACAGTCAGTTCGGGCTCCCAGGACTCGAGCTCCTGTCTCCTGACCCCTGTGGGCCACCTCTGTCCTCTCCCGAAGTCCCGGCTCACTCTTGCAGCTGTGAGAGTGCGCTGTTCCTTTACTTGGCATGCCAACCCCGTTGGGTTGTCCAGGAATGTACTTTCTTGGAGAGGAAAGGGAATAGATATTTTAGCCACACACAAAACACTGTGCTTGCCAGGCACCTAATAAGGACACTCGATAAATATTAATTAAAGCATGCAGCCACATTGCCTGATGTGCTGGCCAGATCGTTTAAAGTGGTAAGAATATTCCATGAGAGCCCGAGCGTTGAGCTAGAACGCTGTGTGGAGGACAGGGACGTTCGGGAATGGAGCCATGCTCTGGAAAGATGAACATAGCCTCGGGGTCCCCTATCCATCACTGGGAGAGGGGAAAGGAACCTGTGTCTTCCTCGCTGGGCTGACGTTTACTCTGCCCCGCACCCACCCCAGATCCCCCAGGCCAGTAGAGAACATTGGGAGACACCTGGCTGGGGTTCAGATGAGTGTCATTCCTGGGGTGTGAGCAGGAAATGGGATGGGCATGCCCACCCTCCTCTGGCATTCTGAGGGATTTACTGCTCATGGAGTAGGTACCCACTGAGTGTCTCTGCCTTGACAGAGACCCAGCAGAAGTCTGTTCAGTAAGTGATTCTGGGCACACGGGTGTCATTGGAACCTCTTCCCTGGTCGGAGCCCAGGGCCACGGGAGTGAGGGAAGCCCGGCAGGGAGTAGAGGGTGAGGCAGAGGCCTGGGTGGGGAATACTTGGGGAGCCACTTGGTGGGAGGGCTGCTGCCCGACAGGATGATGTGCCGGGAAGAGGCTGGAGGGGGAGGTGGCGGCACTAACACCATCCAGAGCCTGCGACCACCCCCTCTGTGCATCAGGATCCCTTCGGTGCAAAAAGCACGCCCGAGGAATGCGGACCCAGCCCACGGCTCAGGTCCCTGGGGCTTGTCCAAGTCAGCTTGCACCTGTTTCCCTAGGCCTCTTTCGACATTTTTTTTCTTTTTCCCTTTTCAAAAGTAAGATTTTTAAGCAAAACGATCTGTTTTAAACAAATAAGCACTTACAGATTATTTTGGTGTCCCAGCATTTCTGCGCTGCCTTCATCAAACTGTACTTCATATGCTCCTCTCCATCCCAGGAGAGGAGGAGGAGTGGGTATGGGCTATTGAATTGAATAAACAACCTGAAATACCAATACTCAGTGTACGCAGCAGTGAGGCCACCACGGAGGGCTTCCTGGTCACCCAGCCTGTGTGGGCTAAGGCTCCCGGGGTCTGGCTACCACTGGATTATTCTAAGCTGGGCTCCACCGCTGTGACTGATGAGCCCCTTCTGACGTCACGATTCTGTAGCTCCATCTCCACAATGTTCTTTCAGATTCATCATCTCCTCTAATCTCAGGACAACTCTGTGTTGCTAAGTATGGTTATCATCATCTTGTCTGTGGGGAAATATATGTCTCAGGTGACACAGCTAATAGGGACAGGCACTTCTGGCTCCACCGCTGGGGCGTTTCGTGCCGCCCCTGCTGTAGCTGTCTCCATCATCTTGGGTTTGCCAGTACTTTCCATGGAACCAGCACGGACCCCTGGGAGGCACTGCAGGATCTGGGCCCTCAATAGCTCTTTTCTCCTCAGTTCCAATCCATCAGCTCCTGTGGCCCCCTCCCCGGCCGTGCTGGCCTCCCGGCTGCTCCTCTACCATGCCCGCCTACCCATCTCGGGCCAGGCCTCGGCTGTCTCTCTTCCTTGGAAGGGTCCTCCCTGATCCTGACCCCAGACAGGCCTTCCCCGATCCCCGATCTGGAAGAGCCACCCCGGCCCCACACCCCCCCCAGCCCCTCACTCTACTTCCTGTTTTCCAGAGCTCTCAGAAGTGTGTGAGATGCTGTGTTTTATGTATTTGTTTACTTAGCGATTACCTGTCTCCCCCTAGAATGCAAACACCCCGGGAGCGATGCCTGCCACATAGTTGGGGTGCAGGAAAACTGAGGAATGGTCTCTGCTTGCTGGGGCCACAGTGCGGCCAGGGCGATAGGACTTGGGGCCTGTGAAACAAGATCCCGTGAACTGCGGGGTACAGGTCATGAGTGCTGTCTGGGTCTCAGCAGGGAGGTCAGCGAGGATTCATCCATTCATTCATTCACTCACAGAGCAGCCGACCCTGCAAAACAGCCAGGGGCAGCCAGCCAGAGACAGCTCGACTGTTGTTTTTTTATTTTTTCCTGTTTCTTTTTACCTGTATATTTGCTATGTCATCTTTGAAATATCTGGGACAACTGCGCATTCCTGGGTGTAGAGGCTTTAGATGGAAGAACGGATGAGGCCTGGCCCTGGAATGCTACTCACCAGCAGGGTGACCTGCGAGAATTTTTCCCCCTTCTTCACGGAGCCCCGTGTCAGAGAACCCATGTGAAGACCCTCAGACAGGAAAGGGAGTCGAAGGAAAGGACACTGAATCGGAAGTAATCAGGAGAGTTTTAACTAAGTCCCATGGACTTTCAGGTGCCTTATTCCTTATGAAGGTAGATATTTAGGACCCTCTAGGATCTCTCTCAGTCAGAGTCTATCCTTGGGGAGTAAGTGGTGGTGGTTCGTCATCTCCAGGGTTATAGGGTTTTGAACTGAGAGACCCTCAATTCAATTGCCAACATTTAATTTTGCTGAATAAGTCTGTAAATAAACACCGTCCATCATTATCACCACCATTTCATTAAAAATAGGGCACATTAATCCCCCCAGCTAGGAGGGACATGGTCTCAGAATGAAGGATCCCTTCCTCCTCGCTCAGGCAGTCGGGTATGCTGCAGGGACTGATCGAGTGCTTACTCTATGCCAGTCACAGAGCTTGGTGGACTGTACTACTCACTCCCTGCCCTCACCGACTTACAGTTGTGGGGACTCTAGTTAAATGTAACACTTAAAGTTGTAAGTGCTACAAAAGGGAGACTCCTGGGATTCTGAGGTTGCCTCATGGTGGGGGTGGGGCAACCTGATCTCGAAGACTGGGAGTCTGGGGGAGCCTTGGAAGAGAAGGAGAGAAGGGCATTCCAGGCAGAGACAGCGTGTGCACAGGCCCTGGGTGGAGGGGAGATACTGAAGTTTCAGGAAGGGGAAGGAGGCTGGTGCCAGGCCACTCGGGGCTCTATAGGCCAAGGAGGGGGATTTGCCTTTGTTTTGAGGATGGCAGGAAGAATGGTGGACGCCGGTGCAGTCAGACCCGCACTGAGACCAACCTCAGGGGAGGGGACCCCGTGAGTCTGCGAGAGGCAAGAGCAGCGGGGAGGAAAGCGCTGTGCCTCAGTCTCCGGAGAGGCTGGAGGCTGGCGGTGCAGCCCCGTGGGCGGGCCTGGGGAAAAGTGTGCGGGCGGAGAGGCGCCTGGGAGCAACACTGACAGGATGTGGAAGCTGGTTTGGATATGAGTGGGGTTGCTGTCCAGGGTGCCCCTGCCTTCGTGACCCCCACCACTGGGTGGACAGGGTGGGCTTTCCGATGCTGGCACTCTGGAGAAGTAGGTTCTGGGAGGAAGACACCCTGTTCGGCACGCAATGAACCTATGGTGTCTGGCTTTGAGATGTCCAAGGGGAGCTGTCAAATAGGCATGTGGGTATGCGAGACTAGAGTTCAAAGCAGGGACGAGAGACTTTGAACTTGACTCTTGTTCTGTATCTCTGGCTGGAGTGGTGGCCGCCCCCTAGAGAGGAGGAGCGGGGCGGGAAGGGGCAGGGTGGAAGGAAGCCTTGTCTCTTCATGCCCTTTTGTAGTCTTTGAATTGTGAACCACTATGGATGCGTTATCTATGCAACAACCAACAAAATATCCAAAGAAAGTTAAAAATACCGAATAATTTAGCGTTTCAAAAACATACTACATGATGCAAACTTGACCATGGATGACAGGGTCTGGTGTTTGGACTGGAAATGAGGACTCTCTGGGTTATGTAACCCTGAAAATCCCTTCTACCAGTTTTCCCTATCTACCAGACTCAAACAATGCTAGTAACATTAAAGTGTTCAGAATAAATGTTTATGGGGTGAGGGGGATCAAGACTGAACTCTGCAGGGCAGCATCCGGCCCACAGGGCCTCCTTCCCGGTCAGTGGGAAGGTCCACCTCTTCCCCTGTCCTCATTGCCTGTCACAACTACCCACAATTACTGACAGTTATTTCTAAGACATAGGAAAATATTTGAGATGCATAGTTATGCTAGAAAAGAACTGGAAAAAGTTTTTAAAACATCATCCTCTCACTTATCTCTCTCTCGGTCTAGGAAAAACATTTCCCAGCCTTCTTTATTTGTTTTTAAACTCGGACAGGCTGGTCTTACTTCTCGGACGCCGGCCCTAGTCAAATCCACACCAAGTCCCAGACACTAGGAAAAGTGGCTTCCTTCTTCATCACCCTATCACTTCGACACTTAACGCCTCGAAATATTCATTTCCTAGCCTGGGAGGGTGAGTCGAAATGGTCTTACTGGGGGCTCTTTCCTCAGGATCCATGAGAATCCTGGTCATTAGCATCTGTATGCCGCGTAGTTTACATAGCGCTTGGGCCGACTGAGTGTGTCCGCACGTCCCAGCAACCCCTGGGGAGGGCTTTGTTTTCCGAGCCTCACTCCGGGTCTGGCACACTTAAGACGTTGTGAATTCGGTGTTTGTTGCCTGAGGAAGGCAGACAGACTACGGAAGCAGGCTTTCCGAAGGCCTCGCAGCTAGGAAGGGCCGAAAAGTATATTTAATCCTACCACTGGGCGGAGGGGATCTTCCGCTGCCCCAGGGCCTCACCCGCAGGGACGCGTGGGCCGTCGCTCAGGGCGCCGGGCTGCTGTGGTGGGTCCCAGGACGTGCCAGGGGCAGGGCGTGTGGTCACCTCAGCCTCCTTTTCTCCACGGCAGCTGAAACATTCACCCCTGAGGCTGTCCGCTCCTGAGTCACCATTACCAGATGTTTCGTCCCTGTGATCCGAGCTGACCTGTACTAGGCAGCACTGAACCCCAAAGTCACCCTTTAATGACTTTTGGTGGGGGGATGGGAACGATAAAAACAGGATACAAAAGCAGAAAACAGCTAACCTTAGCCTGCGAGTGCAGTACGACCAGGGGCTTGGAGTCTGTTTGAGTGCGCGGTGGGCCGAAGGAGGACGGCCTGCAGCTTGGACCAGGGTGCATGGGGGGGCTCGCATTAGGCTCAGCGTGGATTCCCCCGCTTTGCCGTCTTTCAAATCCGTTTTCTAGTGCCCGTGGGAGCCATCCAGACCGGGCGTGTCTCTATCTCTCCTGCAATGGCGGATGATAAATTTTCGTCCTTGGCCGTTGGGGAGCCTTCGCCAGTCTCACTGCGGCAAGCGCTCCCTTTGCGCTTGTTCCTGCCCTGAACCCGTCCTGCGAAGTGAAGCCTGCCCCTTTATTTCGGGAGTGGAGGTCATGGAGAGTTTTCTGGGTATTGGAGGAGAAGCTGCTCTGTAACTGTAGATGAGCTAGTGTTGTGGCTGCAGTTTCTTTCTACGAAGAAAACTTGATTTGGGGGGAGACCATCTCCCTCAGGAATTGCCTGGGCCTCACCTCTGTCACTGACTTCCTGAGGCTGGGGAGCACCTGTAGATAAAGTTATACATTTAAGTGACCAGCATGGCTTGGGTTTTGAAGAGAGCGTGAAGTTGACAGAAAACTACATTTTTTCCCCCCTTTCTTTCTGAACACAATCATTTGTACCCTGGCCATGTCTGCCTGGTTAGTCAGCTCAGATAGACAAGTCCCAAATAGCTCTTCCTTCGGGCAGCTTTTTGAGACCCTTCCCAGACAGAACACATCCCTTGACCTTCTGTTCTTCTAGGCGAGTGCCTCCATTCTTGCTGCCAAGGTAGTGTCGATGGTGTGTAAAGATTGGCCTGTTTTCATAGGGCTGCCTCTCTTGAGGACAGAGGCTGTTTAATACCACCTTTCTATCCCGCAGGGGTCTCCTCTGGTGCCTGGCCCCACATTTGTAATCAGTGCTGCCTACATGGGTGGAGAGTCACGTGAACACGTTTCCGCTCCAGAAAGCCGTGCTCTCCTTTCCTGGGGCTGCACGGGCTCCTCCCCGCGCCTCTGTGGTTCCGACAGCAGTATTTACGAGGCTGTCTGTCCCGGGTTTGGACTTGCACCTGACTGATAGCTAGAATGACTTTTGATTAGGACTGGCGTGTTTCCTCGCTGACTCTCGCCAGAGTCATGATGAGGCAGCCGCCACCCTTGCCGTCTGGGATGACATACTGGCTTCTGTTGTCATTGGCCTTCCTTCGGTCACTGCCCCACAGAGGGAGAAGCTGTCTGTAGCCTCTCTTCCACGGGGGACTTCACCAGCCTGTCCTTTTCTACAAGGACATCAGGAGAGCCAATTTCAGGAAATGAGGAAAGCAAGCCAAGGAGTTAAAAGATAATCTTTAAATCTGTATCGTTTTTGAATAAGTAACACACGCACACGATATGAGGAGTCATTCATCTCCAGTGTCGTCTCCCTCCCTGCGCTGTCCTTAGCCAGCCGGTGCCCCGCCTAGGAAGAAGGCGCATCCCTGTTGACGACTATATGTTTGGGTGTCTCTGTTGTCCTTGATCTTTACTTTTCCTGGGTGTTTCTCATGTGTCCTCCATAAAAAAATCCATTTCCTCTTGCCCCACCCTTCTGCCCCCAGTACCTGGCTGAGTACCCTGGGCAGCCACCGGGCAGATACTATGGCTCAGCCGACAGCAGGTCTGCACTAGAGGAATATTTGATGAATCAGGTCTTAGAGCATCTCTGTTTGATTGTGAATTAGATGCATCTTCATTCACTTATGCTCTTGTTCTTTTAAGATAAGCCAAGAAGTGCTGATTGTCACATCGGCCTCACTCGTGAACCTTCCTTTCATGAACCATCACTGCCATTTGTATGGCTGCCAGTTTGGGATGGTTTTAGGGCTCGCTCACACATTTTTCAGGGGGCGGTTGTGCAAGAAATGTCAATATTTTCCAACACTTTTTTTTTGGCTTCTTCCATTGTTTTTTTTTTTTTTTTTCTTTTGGCTTCTGCAAGGAGAAATCCTTATTCCTGCCTCACCCACCTCCCTCCTGCCCTCACTCCTGCCTCACCCCTGTCCTCCGGCCCCACCGACACACATCCACACACACTCTGGGGCTCTTTCTGCCTTTCTCTTCCAGGACCCGCTGGAGACAAGAAGAGCACTGAAAGGGAGAATCCTGTCTTCCCTGCACAGGAGTGATGCTGCGCTTTTGCCTAGGGTTGCTCGTTGGTGTGGAGTTCTGTAGATTCTTGTGTTTGCCTTTTTCTCTTTTAAGCCAGTCTCCCTCCCCAGCCACTGTGGAGGGTTCACCTGGGTCTCCCCAACTTCCAGCATGCTCTGAGGCCCCGCCTGCTAAAGACTAGGGACCTTGGAGAAATTTCCCTCCAGCTTCTTTTCTCCTCTGGATGCTGGGCCAGCAGCGGTCAGTGAAGTGGCAGCCCCCGCAGCCTTCCTGGTGCCAGGGGCCAGTGATTAAGTAGCCAGGTCTTGAGCTGCCTCCATCCTGGCTTGTCGTAGCTCTGCTGTAAGTTATTTTGGTCTCTGTGACTTGTGGCTGCACCATGATTACGGTTTGATATCTATCACCAAAGTGACTGAAAGATGAAAATAGAAGCCACAACAGGAAATAAACAACTGCAAATGAGATATTTTATTCCATATTCCCTGCCAGCAAATGATTAGAATCAAACTCATTCACAATAGTTTGGTGAACTTCTAAACTTTTTCTTTTAAGGGATCAGCATAGTTTGAGACAGGGTGCTTGCTGGTCTCATTGAGGCCCACGGAAAGGAAAGGAAAGGAAAGGAAAGGAAAAAGGAACTCCCTTTCTAGGCACACCAGCCATCCAAGGGCTCCTCGGCTGCCCAGCTTCTTTCTTGGAAAGGAAAGGAATAAGAATGCTATGGGGTGGGGCTGGCTCTCAGGAAGGCTGGGATGTTAACTGATTCAGGGAATGCCAGGGAGCTAATAAAGCAGCACCAGCCATTGTAGCTACTTGCCCAGCATCCCACCCATTGTCTACTCAGGGCAGTAAAATAGAGGAGGAAAGCCGCGTAGAGAGGGCAAGGTAGGGGTGACGCCTGAATTAAAACACCCACAATTACACTATATGGGAACATAGCTCTGCAAGTATATGCATGTTCCGCCCAGACAGGCTGTGACGTCAGAGTCAACTCCTGAAACACCCACTAAACCTACCTGCCCTGCGTGTGCTTGGCCTCTCATTGCAGTGTTAGCACCACTGGCCAGATTTCCAAAAGTCCTCAGATTCTCCAGCATTCGAAGCTTAATTTGAGTTAGGACATTTGCTTTCTTTTTATTTCAGCCCTGTCACTCTGAGAGCCTTGCTTTGCCTCCCTCGAAGAGCAAAGATCTCCTGGTGAGGCCCGGAGCCGAGAGGGAAAGGGACCCCGAGAGAGCAGGAAACTTGGCCAGAAAGCTTTCGCGGCCCTGCCAAGTGCTCGCCTAATGTGAGGATCACAAGTGCAAATTATTTAACCAGTGAATGGCGGAGCCCTCGCTGGGAACCAGGTTTTCTGACTTCCAGTCTGGTATGCTTTCTAAGCTTTTCTCAGGTTATACATTTCCCAGACACCTCAAAAATCCCCTTTCTCTCTCTTCCGTCTGGCCTAGTCTGATGGGATCACCCACATCCAAGCCTCCCCCTCATCCATTTTCTCCTGGGCTTTGTCAGCTGCTGTTTGTGTAGGTTGCTTCTTTAGAAAGTGTACACACACACGCACACCGTCAGTGCCCTTTTCAAGAAGCAACATTTTTATTACAAAATTATGATCCTGTACAATCGCTGCCTGTCTGGCCTAACAAAGCGCTGCTTAGAGTGCCAGTCCCTGCCCCATGCCACCGTGTGCCTCTGCATCGCTTGGTTGTCCCCGTGTCTTCAGGACCCCCTTCCGTGGAGATGATCACGTCACCAATATTCCTGACTTTCTCTCCTGTTTATATCTGCAAAGGTGCTTTTGGTGGGCTTAGAGGGTGTGGCCCAAAAGCCCCTTTTAAGTTCTATCCGTTCTGTTGATTCCTAAATATCTGGCATCGATTGCATGCCAGACATCTTTAAATGTTTGGCGGGGAGTGGGTTGAGCTCTAAGGCTAAGATTCATTTGTGCCTTTTCCTTTTATAAATGTATAATTTAGGTGGTAAAATGAAAATAGTACATTTCGCCTCTTCTAAAGATCCGTTCAAACTCACCAATGAGTTTCATTGTCCTCCTGACCTCACAATTCTAAATAACATTAAAAAAATCTTATTTCACTAAAAAAGATGTGAGGTTAGATCACCATGCCAACTAGTGGCCTCATTAATAGTGACGCCTATACGTATACTTGAATCAGTACATTTCTCAGTACCATCTGCTTTCACGAAGCAAATAGTTCTGGGTCCTTTAGCCTTCCAATGCTTTTCCCATTTCCGTGCAATAATCTGCCAACGGGTCTGTGCTTCCCCCAAACCTACGGTCCGGGGATAAACTCTCTGACCCTAAGCACCTTGAAAGCTACGGGGCCGATGAAGGGGCAGGAACAGGTCCCGCACGCATAGGTATGTCCCAGGCAGGTCTGTTCCAAAGGCAATCTTCCCGCGCCGGGAGGCGGGGTGCCTGAGGTCTTCGGGGCCCCTGAGGAAACCTGCCGGCGGCGTGCGAGTCCCGCCGCGCCCCCACCCCCACCTTCTCCCGCCAGGATGCTGCCCCTCGCAGCTCGTCAATCGGCCAAATGCATTCCAGAGCTGTGCACAAGACACACTTCTCCGAGCAGTCCTAGAAACCCGAGCCCGGAACGGGAGAGGGCGGGAGGGAGCACGCGGCCGCCGCTGAGGTCACATTCGCGCCGCCTCCCCGCCCTCGGCGGCCCGGCTGTTCCCTCCAGTGCACACCTCCCAGGGCTTCGGTCCAGTCCAGTGTAAATGTCTTTTAAACGGAGACAGCGCTCTCCTCCCCCTTCCCTCCTGCGCGGCCAAGGGATCCGCCGCCAGGGCCTTTAAAACAAAACGAATGAATGAAGCGCTAGGGCAAGCGCGCGGGACAGCCACTGCGAAGCTCCACGGGCTGGGTCTAAATCGGGCCACCGAGCGGCTCGTTCCGCTCCAAAACTCGCCGGCGAAGCCCGCTGGGTGCTCTCGGGGCTTCTCATTTCTCCTCTGATCCGGCCAGGTCTTAGTCCGTGCTGGGAGCTTCTTTGCTCCCCACCTTTATTCGCACCCCCCCCCGCCTCCAAGGTTCCCCCTCTCCGAAAACCC
>PVKM010048795.1:0-11102 GCA_004027735.1 Carollia perspicillata
TAAAGCAGATGCATGTAGGGCATCAGAGTAAATATTAATAGAAATATGAATGTATTTGAATTTCTTAAGGAGAGCGTAATAAGTGACATTTGTTTGCCAAATAATTTGAAAACTTAGTCCTTGAGCATTAACTTCTGTAAATGGGGGTGCCCTGCTAAGGGCTTGGAGAGACAGACCCCCTACTGTTTCTGCAAGTTGCAATGAGCTCTGCTCCTAGGTTCAAAGTTTTCAAGAAAAGTGGAAAGATGAAAGGGGAGGTGCTCTGAAAAAATATGTTTTAGATAAAAACGGTTATGTGCCAAGGGCCTTTTGTGACTTGATTAACTGACTGTTTCTTCTGGGAGAATAGCCAGTTCTTCCCCAAGGAAACGATCAGTGTTTACAGGTATTGAGTTAAAAAATGGTACTTGGTGTTCCGTGGAGAAGGGCTAGTTCTCCCTGGGAGACAGCACACCTATATTTTAGTTTTACAATAAAGGTCACAGCTCTAGCATAAACAAAGAGGATCCTTAATATTTTTTACCATGTTACACCTCCCATCCTACTTAACAGCATTTTTTAGATTGACAAATTATGAACACATTCACAACTTTCAGAAACATTTTTTTTCTACTGGCAAATATATTTACCTTTTTCTTTAAAAATTAGAGTTTTGATCTACTCCGTTTCTGAGCTGGCTCAGTTCACCCCTCCTTAAGCAAACTGGTGGCTCACCCCCCTTCACCCGGAAGGTCACAACTGCTCGCCTGCGTGTGACTGCACCTGGTGCTGGGTGAGTGGGTAGGAGAGGGGGGGCAATTAATCTCTGCTCCCTGTACAACGCACAACACAGCCATCCCTGGCAGAGAGACCTAGCCCCCACTCAACTTGCCACCAGCGTGCACTTGCGTCAGCGGCTGCAGCTGAGCTACGAGCTGGGATGCACATCAGCACTGCTGCCATGCTGCTGAGACTGGCGGTAGCCGGCGTCAAATGAGAAAAGGGCTTAGCATAGGTCTTTCTTCTTCTATACTTCTAAGATTAAAAATTTCTAATCTAGTGAATATCCAGCGGCCTCAGAACCACTGAAATGAGTTTAAAAACCTTGCCCCATTTCCTTAGAGAGCTTGATCTCAAAGGTTGAGGATTCTTAAAAACATTTAAAGAAGTTTTTCAACAAATAGACAAGCCTTTTCTGAAATTCTTCTCACCCCAAGATGCAGCACTCAGAAAGCCTGTCCTACCCACTGCCAAATGGGTAGGTCTCTTTGTCCGGGAACCACAGGCAATGGAATTTTACACATTGCAAAAGAGAAAGTAAATGCTTATCTTTTACTTCACAGCCTGAAACCTGCACCAGCTGCTTCAACAGATTAAAAAATATCTGTTGTTCCTTAGTCGGAATTTCCCATGGTTTAGTCCTGATTACCTACGAAAGTGCTCTTCCCCAGCAGTTTTTGGCATCGCTGGCGGTGTAATCCATCTCAACCAGCTCCTTCACCTTCCTCACACGGGGCACCATTTGAAGAGCCACACAGTAAGACACCATTTTCGGAGGAGGGTGAATGGGTAAGTGAAGCCATCTGGCTTTATTAATCACACACTTTTATACAGTTTGATTACATAAATCAGTTATACAACCTACTTTGATTAATTACTCTTATTTCCATATATGTATGGTTATATAATTTCTTTTTGTGATTACTATGACTACTATACCTAAACTCTGCCCCATTAGCCTTAGAGATCATCCCAAACTTTGCCCAGTAACCCTGGAGCTCGTGGTTTTCCACAGCATCAACAGTGGCTAGGTTACTACGCTATAGGACACCTACTACATTATGTCATGCTACCAAGACAGGGAATCATATCAGCTCTACCTAATACATGGAAACAAGCACAGGGAGGCTGCCAAAATAAGGAGACAAAGAGACACAGTCCAAATGAAAGAATAGAATAAAACTCCAGAAAAAGAATGAAACAAAATGGAAACAAACAACTACTAGATGCAGAGTTCAAAACACTGGCTATAAAGATGCTCAAGGAACTTAGTGAGGACCTCAAAACATAAAAGAAGAATTCAGTCAGAAATGAAAGATACACTAATTGAAATAAAGAACAATTTTCAAGGAACAACAATAGAGTAGATGAAGCTGATAATCAAATCAATGATTGGGAATATAAGGAAGCAAAAAACAATCAATTAGAACAGCAAAAAGAAAAAAAGAATCCAAAAGAAAAAATGAGAATAGGGTTAGGAGCCTTTGGGACTATGTCAAACATATCAACATTCACATCATGGGAGTGCCTGGAGGAGAAGAGAGAGAGCAAGAAATGGAAAACCTATTTGAAAAAATAATATCAGAAAACTTCCCTAACTCAGTGAAGGAAATACACATACAAGTCAGGGAAGTTCAGAGAGTCCCAAACAAAATGGATCTGAAGAGGCCCATGCCAAGACACATCATAATTAAAATACCAAAGGTAAAAGACAAAGAGAGAATCTTAAAAGCAGCAAAAGAAAAGCAGTTAGTTACCTACAAGAGGGCTCCCATAAGACTGTCATCTGATTTCTCAAAAGAAACTTTGCAGGCTAGAAAGGATTGGCAAAAAATATTTGAAGTGATAAAAAGCAAGGACCTACAACTAAGATTGCTCTACCCAGCAAAGCTATTATTTCAAATCAAAAGACTAATAAAGTGCTTCCCAGACAAGAAAATGCTAAAGGAACTCACCATCACCAAACCAGTATTATATGAAATGTTAAAGGGTCTTCTTTAAGAAAATGATAAAAAATATGAAAAATAAAATGGCAGTACTTACATACTTATCAATAATTTAATCTAAAAAACAAAATAAATAAACAAGCAGAAGAAAAACAGAAAATCATAGATACAGAGGATGTTTTGATGGTTGCCAGAGAGAAAGGGGTCAGAGAGATGGGTGAAAAGGTGAAGGGGTTAAGAAGTACAAATTGGCAGTGGCTGCTGTGGCTCAGTGGATTGAGCACTGGTCTGCAGACTGAAAGGGTGCAGGATCAATTCCCAGTCATAGTACATACCTGAGTTGTGGGCCAGGTCCCTAGTTGGGGCCTTGTGAGAGGGTAACTGATTCATGTTTCTCTATTTCTCTTTCCTTACTCCCCTTTCTCTAAAAATAAATTTTAAAAAGAAGTACAAGATGGTAGTTACAGAATAGTCATAGGGATGTAAGGTACAGCATAGGGAATAGAGTAGCTAAACAATGTGAACACATGAATCAAGGACATGGACAATGATGTGGGGATTGCCTGAGGGAGTGGTGGGGGCTTGGTAGAGAGGGGCAATGGGGGAAAATCTTGGACAACTATAATAGTTTAAACAAGAAAATATAACTTAAATAAAATAAAATTAATCAATAAAGAAGGAATCAACTAATGAATGCACAAGTAAGTAGAACAACAAATCTCTCCGTTTCTATGTTTCTCTCTCTCTCAAATCAATCTTTAAAAAAGCCTTGGCAGGGTAGTTCAGTTGGTTAGAGCATTGCCCCCATATGCCAAGGTTGTGGGTTTAATCCCCCCATTATGAATGCATAAATAAGTTAGAACAACAAGTTGATGCCTCTTTGTTTCTCCCCCCTGCCACCAATCAGTAAATAAACAACTTTTTAAAATTCTTAGCCCCAGAGATTTGAGATACCATCTATATTATATTCTAAATTCCGATGTGTATTTGAATGTATTTATAGATTTCCTGTTTGCTCTCTCTATTAATATGTCTGCAATTAAAAAAACACTTTTCATTGAAATTCTACACATTTCTCTAGCATTTACTCTAGCTCCCCCTTCTCCTACACAAACTTTTCACAAAGAGTTTCCCACACTCTGCTTCCATTTTCTTACCATTTACTCTTCAACTTCCTTCAATCTGGCCTTCACTCTGATTATTCCATCACAACATTTTGAGCTCAAGTCATTGCCATGGCACTAAATTCCATGGGCAGTGGTCAGTCCTCATATATGCCTTCCCTCAGCAGCTTTTGACATTATTGAACACTTTTTTTTTTTTGAAATGCTCTCTTGATTGGCTTTCTGTTTTCTACCATTTTCTGGTTTTCTTCCTTCTTCCTTAGCAAGTCTAGCCAGTTTCCTATGCAGATAGACTCATGCTACCGTACCCAGACATTCAGTATTGGTGATTCTAAGGCTCACTATTTATCCATCTCTCCACACTCTCTCTAGGTGATCTCATTCTTGCCTACAGCTTCAGTTCTAAACAACTGACAGATAATTCACAGCCAATTCTATCCCACTCACTTCTAAGTGAATCTAGATCCAATTTTTAATGCCTTTTATGACATTTTCACTTGGATATTTCAAAAGCATCTCAAGTCAGCATGTTCAAAACTGAATTCTAGAAAGACTTGTTATATCTTACTTTCATTCCCAAATCTGGTTTGCGTTCTTATATCACTGAATAATGTCACCACCCATCAGGTGAAGAAACCCGGAAACCCAAGTGTCATCATGGACATCTCTTTCCCCACATCCCACATCTGAACCATTGCCAAGTCCTTCTAAAAACTACTGCCATCAGTCATTCTCCTTACAGCACACCCTAATCTGGGCTATCCTCACCTCATAGCTGAATTCCTGCCATAGCCACCAAACTGGTCTCCCAGCTTCCCACTCTTACCTCTCCTCTTGTTTCCACTCTTCGCTCAGGAGCCAGAGGAATCTATTTGAAATCAAACCACTTCACTTGCTTTCCATTACTCTGAAGATAAGCCAAAACAGTAATGTGGTCTAGCCCCTACTTACCTCCCCTGTCATTTTTTTATAGATTTTTTATTTTATTTATTTTCAGAGAGGGGAAGGGAGGGAGAAAGTGAGGGAGAAAAACATTGGTGTGTGAGAAAAACATTGATCTCTTCTTGCACATCCTCAGATGGGGACCTGGCCCACAACCTGGCCATGTGCCCTGACCAGGAATTAAACCAGCAACCTTTTGATTTGTGGGATGATGTCCAATCCACTAAGTCACACCAGTCAGTGCTCCCCCATTTCTTCTAACATGATATTCCTTTCCCTTTTTTCTCTTAGCTCCACTGAACAAGCCGACTTTCGGTGCCTCTGGTATTCACCCCTACTGAGGAGCCTCCCTTTTACTAGGCTACCTTCCGCTTCCCTTCCCTAGCCCAGCCTCACCATTCTCTCTCTAATGAGTAAAAATTCTCCCAATATATTTCTCTGGGTACCATGTACCTATCCTTGGATAATTTTAAATCTTAGTATTTTATTTAGCATTTACATGGCATTTTTTAATATTTTTTTGTTTTATTTTTTTTTGAAGCAAATAATTTTTTTAAATTTTTATTTATTGGTGAGAAAGGGGAGAGAGAGAGAGAGACATCAGTTTGTCGTTCTACTCATGGATGCATTCACTGGTTGATTCTTATATGTATCCACAACCTTGGATTATTGGGATGATGCTTTATCCAGTTGAGCCACCTGGCCAGAGGTGGAGATTTATTTTTAATATCCATAAGGAGAGGACCACACCAGTCATTTGTTTCCATTTATCTCAACATGTATCTCTGGGCCTGGAAAATAAATGAATAAACTTAAACCATCTCCTTCTTGTTTCACAGTCCTAATTTTCTACACTTTAAAATTTCAAATAAATAAGACTTTGTTTTTCAAGAAGATGTGGTTATGAAACATAGAATGGCAGCCAAATATGGAATCTGATATCATGACTAGAATATTGAGAATCAGAAAATTCTAGTTCTAATTCTAGCCATGTAAACTACAGTGATGAATTCAGAAAAAGATTTTAAATATTGCATACTTGCCCCAAGTATGCAAAATATAGGTCCCTCATTTCTATTTTAAGGATCTTGGTTGCTTTCATATTCCTCTCTTTTACAGGATTGTCAAATTCTTGATGGAATACCCTATGATTTACTGATTTCTGTGTCTCCATAGTGCCTATCAGTGCAAAGCACATAGAAGGTATTTTATCAATGTCAAATAAATGAATTCATAAATGTGTAACATATGATGACATGGTTATTAACAGCACTGTGAAAATAATAAAATACTAAAAGTAGTTGAGGGAAAATCAAGATTTTTACTGCATTTTAAAAGTATTTTAAATTATATTTTATTGTTTGTACTATTACAGTTGTCCCCCGGTTTTTCCCTCTTTGCCCTCCTCCACTCAGTCCTCCACCCCCTGCCCAGCCACCAACTTTCGGGCTATCCCCACATTGCTGACCATGTCCATGGGTCATTCATATGTGTTCTTTGCCTACTTATTCCTTATGCTGTACTTTACCTCCCATGACTATTTTTTTCCAAAGATTTTATTTATTTATTTTTAGAGAGAGAGAAAGGGAAGGAGAAAGAGAGGGAGAGAAACATCAATGTGTGGTTGCCTCTTACGTGCCCCTTATTTGGGACCTGACCTGCAACCCAGGCAAGTGCCCTGACTGGGAATCAATCCAGTGACCCTTTGGTTCACAGGTCAGCACTCAATCCATTGAGCCACACCAGCCAGGGCCCCATGACTATTCTATAATTACCAATTTGTACTTCTTAATCCCTTTACACTTTCTGCCCATCCCCTTGACCCCTCCCCATCTGGCAACCATCAAAATGTTCTCTGTATCTATGATTCTCTTTCTGTTCTGCTTTTTGTTTGTTTTTCAGATTCAGTTGTTAATAAACATGTATTGTTGCCTGGGACCCCAGAAGTTTCTGTCTTTCACAGCCTCAGTCCCTGCTGGTTTTTACAGCCAGAAGTTATAGAGACTTATCTTCCTAACACTGGAACCCTAGGTAGAGGGCCTGGTGTTGGGCTGGGACCCCTCGCTCCTGATATATCCCTCCCAATTTTTATCCACCACACACATGTGTGGGACCAGCCCATTCTGCATCTCTGCTCCTCCTACCAGTCTCAATGTGGTTTGTTCTTTAATTCCATAGTTGTAGAACTTCCTTTCAGCTTGATTTCTGGTGGTTCTGAATGATAATTGTTCCAAAGTTAGGTTGTAATTTTGATGTGGTTGTGTGAGGAGGCCAGCCGTGTTTACCTGTGCTGCTATCTTGATCAGAACTTTTTTACAGCAATTTAATCAGAAGTATAATATAAGCAGAAGTGCACCAAATAGGATAAGCCTTCAGTCAGAGATTTAAACAAGGAGAGCTGATGTCAGGTCAAACCATAATGCAGACATTCAAAAAGAGGTTAGAGGATGCTTAAACAGGCTTAAGGAAGACATAGGCATCTGGAATTGACAGAATATCAATGCAAGTGAGTCTCTCTAAAACATCAGGGAGTACAGAAAATTTAGAATTAGCTCAGTTATCTATAGCAGAAAATTTATTTAAACATGTTAGAAGATTTTTCTTTATGCGAATAAAGTCCAGAGGCAGCAGTTCTAGTGTTGATATATTGGCTCTCTAATCATCTGGGTCCACGACACCTTTTATCTTGTTGCTTTGACATGTATACATGTGGATTTTCACTCATGATCCATAACAGTTGCTTGGGTTCAAGGTATTGTGTGTGCATTCCAACCACGAAGAAACAGGAGAGAGAGAGATGGCCACACTCAGTCTTACAAGGACATTTACTGGCACTCATATTTCATTTGTCAGAACTTAGTCACATTGCCATACCTAACTGTAAGGGAAGCTTGGAAATGTAATCTTTGCTTAGGGAAGACACCTGTCCAGTTAAAAGTTAGGGAGAATGGGCCCTAGCAGCATAGCTTGGTTGATTAGCGTATTGTCCCGATACACCAAGATCATGGGTTTGATCTCCAGTTAGGGCACATACAAGAAACAACCAATGAATGTATAAATAAGTGGAACAACAAATCAATATTTCTCTCTCACTGTTTCTCAAAAAAATCAAGAAACAAAATTTAAAAGTCAGGGAGAATGAATAATGGGGGTCAAATAACCATTTTTGTACTACCACTTAGAAGAATTGAACAGGAGTTTGTGTTACAGGGAATGAAATTTGGAGAAAAATCTGTGGGTTGAGCCAGTCTTTCAATTTCTAGTCATTACACACAGACTGCTGAGAACTACACAACTGCACAGGTAGGGGCAAAATGAGTGATTATCAAACCCCAGGTGCACCTCAACACCCCAGTTAATCCGCACTGGTGCCTGAGCAGCTCTGTCCTCCGTTCCTGTAGAGGCTGTTCCAAACCTTCATCACTCTTCTGTAACCACAGTCCTCCTGCCTCCCTGACATCTGACACCCCATAGGAAATGGATACTTTCGAGCAGGGGTACCTCAACTTCTCATCCCCATATCGATAGCTTTTTTCCATCATCCTCCCAGCTTCTAGTTTTTTTGTTGTTGTTATTGTTTTTCTTTTCTTTATGTTTTGTTTTATTGTGCCCTTTCCCCTGGTTAAGATAAATCCTGCTTCTCAGGAACCAAGACCCAATGATTATTATGACTTTTATATCTTCTCTATTCCAACACTTTCTAAACATTTCAAGCCTCCCCTATCTAAAAGAAAAAAAAATAAATAAGGTTCAGCCCTTTTTGGCTGTGGGCTACCACTCCCCTCTCTCTATTTGCCAACACAGCCCAAACTTCTAGGTAAAATGATCTACTTTCCTACCTCCCATTTACTCTTCGGCCCATGACAATCCTATTGCAACCTGACTTCTGGCCCCTATTGTCTACCGAAACCAGTCTTGTCGAGATCCCTCTTGACCTATTAATTGCCAAATCCAAAGTTCTCTTTTTCATCTTCATCTTTCCTAACACTTCCTTAACACATGACTCTGTTGATACTTTCCTTCTTCTGGAAATCCCTCATATGGCCTCTTATGAGTTGTGTGTCTATTCCTTTTCCATTTTATTTTCAGCCTCTCACCAGTGTGCCTGAAATTGTCCCAAGGCAATCTGGTCCCTTTTCACAACTTCAAATACTCCCTTTGTGCTAATAACTCCCAAATCTCAATCTCCAGCTTCAGATCAAAAAGTTCAGTTACCTCCTGGACATCTCCACCAGGATATTGATTTGCTCACAATTCCATGAGGAGCAATTTGGGCTGAACTCAAGTAGGCAGCTCTGCTGGTCTCACTAGAGTTCACTCATGCAGTTGCAGTCACCTGCTAGCTCATCTGGTGCTCAATGGTATAATATAGCCTCACTCACATATCTGATGGGTGGTGCCGGTTCTTGGCTGGGGGCACTACTGTTCTTCATATGGCTCACCAGACTTATGCACATCATTGTCTCAGTGTTCCAACTCTGGACAAACAAGAACAAGCCTCATTGTACAAGTGCATTTCAGGGCTCTGCTTGGATTATTCTTGCTAATGTCTCATTGACCAAAGGAAATTACACAGCCAAGTCCAATTCTAAGGGTAGAGAAATAAATTCTATTTCTTGATGGCAGGAGCAGAAGAATCACACAGCAAAGAGTCATATATACTACAATGGATGGTATTATTGCAAGTAGACAATCTACCACAATGTTCTTTCCATTCCATATTCATTTCTTCTCATTTCCTTCCTATCTTAGGGAATGGTGCCAGTGTCACCTCCACACTCAAGCCAGAGTCATTCTAGTCTGCTCCTTCCTCCCTTGCAGATACTGTAAGTTGGAGGGCTTAATACCAATTCCCAACCTCTTTTTCTACTATGGAGATGTTGATGACAAACACTTTCTCACACTACTTTATAAGTAGTCATGTGATGCAGTTCTAGCCAATAATTAGAAGTTTATGAGTGGTTTTGCAAAATCTTTTGCTTTCTTATTAAAAGGAACAGGCCCTGTCTTTCTTGTTTTTTCCTTCTGCCCATAAACATTGACAAGAAGTCTGAAGAGGCAGCAGCCAACCTGTGAGCATGAGGTAACACATTTTAAGTAAAGGCCAAGAGAAACACAGAGACACCAACCCAGATATTGCTGAATCATTGAACCAAACAAAGGTAGCAGTTGTTTTAGTCTAGATGTCTTGTTATCAAAGAAAAAATAAGTTCTTTTTTTAAGCCATTCTACAGTGTGATTTTTTTGGTTACTTCAGTCAAACAAATTTCTGACACATATTCATTCTTTAATCCAATCAGTCATCACATCCTATACACTGTTTCTCCTGAGGTTTTCTCACCGGCACTTCCTTCACTCTATTCCTGCTGCCTCTATTATTGGGGAGCAGCAGTACCCTGAAGAAAAGTATCCTTCTACCAGCCTACTTCAATGCATAAAATTCTCATTATTGAGGTATGTTTCTGGTTAAGATATAATTTCTATAATCTAATCTTTTCTCTGACCTAATTCTGTTTATTGTCAGACTTGGAATCATTCAGAGACCCTCAATTTCCTACCATGTAAAGTCTTAATTACTTAGAATGGCTTTCTGATCGTTTCTTGATCTGGCCTTTAATACCTCCTCATGGTTCAATAGGTCTAGGTGGGACCCAGGAATGTGTATTTCTAATAAGGTCCCTCATGATGCGTGCTAACAATAGAGGGTAAAACTACCCTTTGAATAGCATTGGTAGAGTTCTTTTCCTTCAGAGCATTTGCCTCACATCATAATCAGAGGTTCCTTCATTCCTTCATTTAGTGATTCTCAAACGTTAGTCTGTATCAGAACCCCCCAGGGGGCTTGTTCAGACACAGGACAATGGCAGAGGCAAATTGGTAATGATTATTTTTCCAGTCTTTTTTCTGTACTTTTATAGTACATCTGTGCTTTAGCAGTGACATTCTGGAAATTATGTCTTAACCAAAAGCACAATTGTATAAAGAGAATTTTATGAATTACAACAGGCTGGTAGAAAGGGGATGCTTTTGGTCAGGGTACTGTTGCTCCCCAGTAACAGCATCACATGAGAAGCTGCCTATGACCTCCCACACATTAGGATGGCCCAACAGCAGAGAGAAGGAAGATGAGAATTCAGAATTTTGGCAGGCAGCAAGCAGGAGTTGTGGTGCTTGCAGAACTGGTGTCACAGTCTGTTCCTGCTCATGCATATTTGACTTCCTCCAACTCCCTCCTGCTGCCACATATCTCTCAATCTGGGGCAGCTTGGTGAGCTTGCACTACTCCAGCTAAAGTAATTAGGGAATAAATTGTTCCATTTCGGGTTATCTT
>PVKM010048796.1:0-11111 GCA_004027735.1 Carollia perspicillata
TGGTTATCTCCACTTTGTTTCTGCCAGCAGCAAACAGTGGGCAGACCTCTCCACTGGGTATTTTAATGGCTCCTGAGCTTTAGAACTGTAAAAATGGAAATGAACTAATGCCACAAACAGGCTATTTCATAGGGTGTGGTCTGCTTTTCAGGGAACTGGAAAAAGCCTTACTAAAAGTAGGAGAGGCAGGAAAACAGCGATTTGTCTCTTTCTTCTTAAGCTCTACTACAAATAAACCAGATGACTTCATGCGAGTCATTTCATTCCCTGACTTAATATCTTCATATATAATGTATCTTTACATATTCGCTACTCAGGCGACCCATCAGAACACAGTAAGAAGGTCAGGCTATATGCTGTGAAAGAATTACTACGGAGTTCAAAAAGATCAGTCGTGGCTCTCCTGGATGCAAGCTCTTGTAGCCCAGAAGAGCCCCTTCCCTTCACGGTCATCCTCAGAACTCACGACTGGATTTAAACTATTACCTTGAACTGGATGCCACTGATCTGACAATCCAAGCCTATCCTCCCACGGAGGCAAATAGATAACTGAAATAGCCCACTGCCCAGCCCCAGCAGCAGCCGCCTATTGCCTTTTCCTGTTTCTTGAGTCCCCCTGCTGGTTCTCCTGGCGTGAGACCTCCAAGCCCACCTCACCCGTTCTGGTAGTGCTCAAGCACTCCAACTCCACGCGTGACACAGGGAAAGACAGCTGCAGTTAAATGGGAAGGCTTCGTTTGAATCCCACCTCTGCTGTGTAACACCATTGACCTCGCACAAGTTACTGGACCCTTCTTCTCAACCTATTTCATCCTCGGTACAACTGGAACAAGACCCCACCCCAGGGGTGGTTTCAATAGTAAATGAGATGAGGTATACTCATCAATGGATGTCATCTCCTCATCTCTTCCCTGCCTTCCTTCCGCCTCTCCCATCTGTCCTTCTGTTCCCAATACCGCTTCAAGAATGCATCCTCAATCCTCATTTCCCTGCAAGCAAGTACAAGGTGCGCTTGAAACTTAACCCTCCCTTGAAGCTGCAACTTCATTCAACACACAGGGAAAGCACCAGAGAAGTCCAAGGCTGAGCCGTTCTGTAGGAAAAACAGACTGGAAAACAGGCTGGCTGAAAGGCCCAGGGGCCCAGGGGTTGGAGTGAGCGACAGAAACCCTTAAAAAGGAGAACAGCCCTGACCCTTGTGGCTCAATTGGCCGGACATCATCCCATGAAGCAAAAGGTCGCTGTTTTTTTCCAGTCAGGGCACAGGCCCAGGCTGCAGGTTCAGTCCCTGGAAGGGTCCACGCTGGACGCAGCTAGTGGATGCTTCTCCTATGTCAATGTTTCTCAGCCTCTCTTTCTCCCTCCCCTCCCCTCTGTCTAAAAATAAATAAAATCTTTTTTTTTTAAAGAGGGGAACATAGGGCCTTGGGGCCCAGCTGGTACCCACCAACTGGGGAGGTTCCCCCTTATAGTCTTTCCAGATTTTTAACCTCTGCTACCTAATAATTATTAAAAGCGAAGGTTACTATAAACAACTATATGCCAACATATTGGACAATCTGCAAAGGCGTCTGAATCGGAAAGGAAGAAGAAGGATTGTCATTATTTATAGATGACATGAAACTGTATGTAGAGAACCCTAAAGATTCCACCAGAAAACTAAGAGAGCTGATAAATTCAGTAAAGTAGCAGGATACAAAATAAATACTCAGAAATCAGTTGTGCTTTTGTACACCAATAATAAACTATCAGAAAGGAAAACTAAGAAAACAATCTCATTTACAACGGGATCAAGAAAATAAAATAAAATACCTGGGGATAAATTTAACGAAGGAGGTAAAAGACCTGCACTGAAGGAAAAAATCAAACAAGATACAAATAAATGGACACATACGCTGTGCTCATGGGTAGGGAAAACTGACATGGTTGAAGTACAATGTTCAAATGTCCACATTACCCAAAGCAATCTAGGGATTCAATGTAATTCCTATCAAAATACCAACGGCATATTTCACAGAACTAGAAGAAATAATCCAAAAATTTATATGGAGCCACAAAAGACCCCCAAAAACACAGCAATCTTGAGAAAGGAGAATAAAATTGGAGGAATCATGCTACCTTGATGTGAAACTGTACTACAAGGGTATAATAATCAAAACAGCAGGATACTGGCATAAAACAGGCATATAGATCAATGGAACAGAATATAGAGCCCAGAAATATGGTCAATTAATATTTGACAAAGGAGGCAAGAGTATACAGTAGGGTAAAGACAGTCTATTCAATAAATGCTCTTGGGAAAATTGGACAGATTCATGCATAAAAATGAAACTATACTCCCGTCTTACACCATGCACAAGAATAAACTCAAAATGGACTAAAGCCTTAAATGTAAGGTTCAAAACCATAAAAATCCTAGAAGAAAACACAGACAGTAAAATCTTGACCATTTCCACTAGCAATATCTCCTCAAGCAAGGGAAACAAAAGAAGACATAAACAAATGGGACATCAAACAAAAAAGTTTTTACACAGCAAAGGAAATCATCAATAAAATGAGAAACCAACTCACTGAATGGGAGAGCATATTCACCAATGATAAGTCTGATGAGGGATTAATATACTAAATTTATAAAGAACTCAAACAACACCAGAAAAACAAACAACCTAATTAAAACATGGGCAAAGGACCTGAACAGACACTTCCCCAAAAACGACATTCAGGTGGCCAATACACATATGAAAAGATGACCAACATCTCCAATCATCAGAGAAATGCAAATTAAAACCACAATGAGATCCCCTCATACTTGTCAGAATGGCTATCCTCAATAAATCCACACGTGACCAGTGTTGGTGGGGATGTGGAGAAAAGGGAACCCTCATGCACTGTTGGTGGGCATGCAGACTGGGGCAGCCACTGTGGAAACAGTATGGAGGTTATTCTAAAACCTAAAAATGGAACTGCCTTATGACCCAGTGATTCCACTTCTGGGTGTATAATTAAAGAAACCCGAAGCGCTAATTCAAAAGAATACATGCACCCTTCCTTCCCTGCAATGTTATTTACAACAGCCACCATCTGGAAAGAACCCAAGTGGCCATCAACAGATAAATGAATACTGAAGTGGTATGTATTTACTGTGGAATATGATTTAATCATGAAAAAGAATGAAATCTTACCATTTGCGACAACATGGATGGTATTATGCTAAGTGAAATAAGCCAGTCAGAGAGAGATAAATATCACATGACTTCCCTTATATGTAGAATCTAAAGAACAAAATAGACAAAGAAAACAGAAACAGGCTCATAAATACAGAAAACAAACTGAGGGTTGGCAGATGGGAGGGGCTTTGGGAGTCTGGGTGAAAAAGGGGAAGGAGGTATAAATTGGTAGCTACAAAAGAGCCATGGGGATGTAAAGTACAGCGTAGGAAACATAGTCCCCAATATTGTAATAACTGTGTGTGGTGCCAGGTGGGCACTAGAATTATTGGGGGGATCGCTTTGTAAATTATGTAATTGTCTAACCAATGTGCTATACACCTGAAACACATACAAAATAATATTAAATGTCGACTGTAATTGAAAAAACAAACAAACACAAAAAGGTGAGATCTGGCTGGTGTAGCTCAGTGGATTGAGCACCAGCTTGCAAGTCAAAAGGTTGCCAGTTCAGTTCCCAGTCGGGGCAGTTGCCTGGGTTGCAGGCCAGGTCCCCAGCTGCTGGCATGCAAGAGGCAACGAACTAATCTTTTTCTCACATATCGATATTTCTCTCCCTCTCTTTCTCCCTCCTTTCCCCTTTCTCTAAAAATAAATAAATAAAATTTTTTAAAAAAAGATGAGCTGTGACCGTTAGGATCTGGAGACCTACAGAAAGAGAGGCAAAGACCTTGAAGAAAATCTGGAAGACCCACTCTTCTTCTCAAAGCCAGATTCTGTCCCTTGAAAAAGAGCTCATGATCATTGGTTTGCAGTGTCGGAGGCTGGACTTAAAACTTTCTCCCCTCAAGAACGGAGGTTGTAGACCTGAGACAAAGAATAATCGAAACAGCAATGAGACTTGAGCCACACCAACTCAGGGAGAAAGCAAAATTAATGACCCTTGTTTACAAGGAGAAAACTAAGGCTCAGCGTTGAGAAATCTGTCCTAGGTCTGCAGCTTGTAAGTGGCAGAGCCAGTATTCAAGCTTCCGCCCTGCCCTAATGCCTCCCAGCGTGGGTCCTCAAGCATCTGATGATCCAGACAGAGCAGCTGCTCCCTGATCCCTGGGCGGGGGCTGCTGCTTCCTCTGAGACAGGAGGGTCTCCTGCCCCTACCCAGACACCTTCCTTCCAGCTGCAGGCCTTCATCTTCCTTCTCTTTCCCAAATCTGCTGTTTTCAGTGGGTACAGTTTGTGGCCAGAAACTCCTCAAGGAGGCCCTGCTACCACCATCACCAAGCGGGCTTCCCACCAAGGGGTCACTGTCCTCCTTATCCTGTCCCTCAAATAGGTTGGGTTTTCCCCTGCACAACCCTCATCAAGAAAACAAAAGTGAGTTAGTTCCTGGAATCATTGAACTTGCACACGACCCTTATGGTCCAGGCCCTTAAACGCCACAGGTTCTGCCCTGGCTGGTGTGGCTCAGTGGACTGAGCTTGAGTCTGCGAACCAAAGGGTCATGGTTCGATTCCTAGTCAGGGCACATGTCTGGGTTGCAGGCTACGATCCCAGTAGAGGGCGCATGAGAGGAACCACACCCTGATGTTTCTCTCCCTCTCTTTCTCCTTCCCTTCCCTTCTCTCTGAAAATAAACAAATAAAGTCTTTTAAAAAAAGGTTTTTAAGTCATTTTGTTTTACATTTTCCTATATTTCTAAATTATCTACATTTATCTTCCATTTAAAATAACTCTCTTTTATATAAATGGTTCTATTTTTTTCTCAAATTAGAGCTTGAAAGTATTATATATTTTAGGATACCTGTTATCACCATTTATATTATAGTGGTATTATATTATATTATAAACTCTTATAAAAATAAATAGTGAATTTTAACTTAATGGGTCAGCCCACTGTACCCTAAACAATATATATTTTTTGTGTGAGCAGTTCAGCCACTAGACACCTTTGAAACAGCAAAACATGCCCTCTGCCAGTGATTCAATGCAATACAGGTAAAAGAAAGGTAAGGCAAGTTTCCTGTTAGTCTCAATAAATTTTAACTGGGTTCAAAAAATCACGTTTTTAAGGTCTGTCTCCTGTAGTAGTCTGTGGTGACCTAACTGGTAGGAACAATGGCATATCCGTGTTCGTACCTCTAGTGGCCTCCTTGCTCAGGACCAGCATGCAATAGCTACCCAATAACATGAGGGTTCACTTCATAAGTAAGAGTCAGCAAGGTGTACTGGCTAAGGTCCTGCACCCCAGAACCAGGCTGCCTGCGTTTGAATCTCAGCTTCACACTTAGCTGTGTGACCTGGGCAAGTCTTTAAATCTCTCCGGGGCCTCAGTTTCCTCATCTGTAAATAGGGGATAATAGCACTTACTTGATAAGGTTGTAGAAGAATCAAATTGAATGAATATATGCAAAGCCCCAATTTTTCCACACTCCCAAGTGGACCATCTTGATCTTCCAAGTGTCCACTTAGATCTCCTTGTGGCCCTTGCCCTTTGGAGCTGAGGCACCGGTAACCTTTGACGCATCTTCTGGAGGAGTCCTGGTGTGGCCCCCAGCCTGACCAGTCCTTCCAGCCTCCAGAAGGTAACTGCACACTGCCCAGGGCATCAACATTTGGACCTCCCACTTCTCCCTGTCCCAGCTGCTTGCACCTGCTGCTGGGCCACACTGTTCTCCTTGAGTCACTTCTCAGTACCTAATTATATATTGGTGTTTACCTGTGTATCACCTGTCTCCACCTCTAGACTGTAAGCTCTACTCTGAAGACAGAGACCTGTTGTGCTGACATTGCATCCACTTCCTGTTGAGTTTTCTAGCCCAACCTAATACTCATTCATTCATTCCCTCTCCGGACAACCATTGAGCTCCCTATCAAACACTCTGATTGACATTGGACATATACACAAACCAAACCATCTCCGTCCAAGAGAAGCACCCAGTGTAATGAAGTGACAACTAACTGCAACCCCACATGCTGGAAGAGAGATGAGTGACTATGGAACAGAACCATGACAAAGGAGAGAGAGGACAACTCTGTTCCAGGATCTTAGCTTTGCAAAGCCTTCACAGAAAAGGTACTTGAGTTAGGTTTTAATAATACTCTGACAAAAGGATCTGAGACATCTCAGGAAGAGGGAAGAGTAACATCAAGAGCCAAAAAAGCAAAAACAACAAGGAGTGTTCTTGGACCGTAAACAGAGCCAGCTGGCAGGAAGGCGGTGCACGGTGCACCTGTAAGCCCAGGGCCTGTGGAGGGAGGCAGCGATGCCACATGACATGAGGCCCTGGGTGGAGTGGGTAATGGCAGATGTCATTCCCTCTGGCTAACACAGCCTTCTGAGATGATACCACGCTATTATTTATTGCACATGTCCACTGTGCCAGCCACTGAGGTAAGTATCCTACACATATTACCTTGTTTAGTTCTTACATCAACTCTAAGAAATAGATGTAAATTCTCCATTTTCAGATTAAGAAACTTCGGCACCAAGTGAGTAAGTTATCTGCCCGGGGCCACACAGGTAATAAGTAGTGGAGGTATGACTCCTACCCATGTTACAAAATTCATGTGTGCTGAAACCCACTGAGCCTCAGTAGGCATCCTGGAGCCCTTAGTATGCCCTCATCACAATGAAATGTAATTGCCTCTTTACTTGTCCCCCTGGAGAACGTGGGTCTCATGAGGGCAGAGACTTTGCTCTGCTAATCACATCTCCCTAGCACCTGGCGCAGTGCCTGGCATAATACAGCCATCAGCAGTGCACGTTAAGAGGAGATGAATGCATGAATGAACAGGGCTTTGACCTCTGCCAGTGCGTACTCTTGCCCTTCTTCTCTGTCCCTGTAGTAAAGGAATGCCACATGTCCTGAAACCAGGATCTGAGTGCAGAACCCAAGGCCACTTCTGCCCCGCCCCCCAGCTTTGGTCAGAGGGACCAAGTTCCTGAAGCACAGCCTTAGCAGCTGCATGGACAGACCCTTCCTCAGTGGGGGGCATCTACCAGCACCCTCACTTTCCGTTCTCATCCCCGTCTGTGCGCAGAAGAGTTAACGTCCTTCTAAAGGCCTGCTTACCAGGCTGGCCCTTGGCTGACATCTGGGAACCTGGATGTTGGGAAGGTTCCCACCATTCCCAGGACTGACAAGAGTAAGCTCCCTGTCCCTAAAATATTTGCACAAACAATGCAGTTTATGATAAACACCTGCTTCCTTCTGGGAGCCTGAACGTTGGGTACATCCTACACAGAAGATGCCAAAGTCGTAAGTCCCCAGAACAGATCCTGGGCACTGAGGCTAACGAATTTCCCTGGTCAGCTACGTTTCACATACGTTGTCACAACTCGTTGCTGTTGGAATTAAGCATGTCCTATGAGACCCCAGTGGGAGAGGATGCTGGAAGCTTGGGCCTGGTTTCCTCGGTGAGCCTTTTCCCCTTGCTGGCTTCACTGTAATAATCACAGTGGTGAGTAGAACTATATGTGAAGTCCTATGGGTCCTCCTAGAAAATCATGGGGACTGGGGGTGGTGGTAGGTCTCCCGAGATGCTGTCTCTGCACAGAAGCAGGATTGTGAAATACTTCCTGTCTGTCCAGTCCTGTCCACTAACCAGAGGAATCACACCCAGGGCCTGCAGGGGCCAGGCAGTAATGGAAAAGGGTCCGACCGGCTGAGAGGGACTGGGGACAGAGGAGAGTCTAAAGTAGGCAGCTGCTCTCAGCTCCTGACCACACCAGCAAGTCCCAGGCAGAGCTGGGCAGTTGGTGTACAACCACAGATAATTAAATCCTTTCACTCTGCTAATAACAAGTGCCCCAGAGGATAAGAAAGAAGCCCCTGGGGCAAGCTCTGCACTTTTTCCAAAACCCAAGGGAAATGCCTTATATCCACAGATACAATGAGGATTCCTTTAAAAATATACAATAAGATGTGGGGATGTTTGTCCAGACTTTGTGAAACCACATCAAGAGCAGGATACAGCTCCATTTCAGAGGACCCAACAGCAGTGAGTTGCTACCCTTCTTGGATTTCTTTTGCATAGCAAACCTGACCTTCGTAACATGGATTGTCAGCACCCACTGTCGGAATCAGCTTATACAAGTTATGCTAAGGAGACCAGACACACGGCAGCACAGATATTAAAGCTGCTGGTTTACAAAGCTTGGCTTGGTTCCAGGTTGATGATGATTAGCAGTGACAGGCAAGAGGAGGGAGAGTGCTCAGTCATGACTCCAGGACTGTCTTATGAAGGAAAGTCCACACTTGACCTTGTGGCCCCAAGCAGCACATCCTTCTACCAGGTAATGCTGGCCTCCCTAGAAGTATGTGATAGAAAGGTGAGGCCTGCACAGCTACCACACCCACCACCCAGGGGACAGGCCCGGCCTCCTCTGCAACCAATATCCCAGATGCATCCTCACCCCTGTTTACAGTGGGTGGGGCCCTCACTAGCCTTGGTGTCCTCATAACCTCTGCGCATTCCTTCCCCATCTCAGAGGCTTTTCTGCCTCCAGCTGCCCCTCCCCACCTCATCTCTACATTTCAGTCCTCAGCACTTGTCTATGCACCAGCCCCCTGCAACTGTACCCTCTTCCCTGGTGTCACCAAGCTCCTATATGCACATGATGCCCAGGCCAACCTCGAGCCTCCCCCTCCCCACACTCTTGCTCTGGTCCTACACTTCCAAATGCCTCCAAACCACGGGTTCTCACAGTGTGCTGCCCAGACCGCAGCCTCAGCATCACCTGGGGACTTCCAGAGACGCGCAGGGGCAGATTCTCAGGCTGCCACCCGACACCTACTGAATCAAAAACTCCAAGAACTCCAGGAGTGGGGCCAGCAATGTGTGTTTTAACAAGCTCTCCAGGTGATGCGGATAATGGTTGAGAAACACTGCATCACACACTTCTACTTGCCCATCCCATGTCTGTCTCAAATGGAATAATGTTCTTTTTCTAATCCAGCTGATTTCCCTGTGTCTCTTAATATTGCCTACATTGACCAAGTAATACATCAAAATAGTGCAACTCGAGTGAAACATAGTGGGCCTCCAAATGCAGTAGGTATTTTAAAACTCCATGACTGACTTGTAAAGTAGAGCTGCATTTACACGTAGAGCTACATTAAATGTAGAGAACTACACGTACAGCATGTGGTGCTACACGCACGAGGCTAGGCCCTAAGGCAAATAAAATAATTTTCTGCATGGCTACAGAGAAAAAAAACACTGCCAAGCAGTTTGAAAGAAAGAACAAAAATATACTAACACATGCAAAAATGTCCAGCAGTCTACCTTCTTTTCTGGAGTACATAAAAGTAAAATAAAGAATACCCTAATAAAATACATAAACAATTTATTAACATGACTTTTAAATTACATTATTGTATATTAATACAATAAGTAGAATAAGTAGAATATACAGATGTTAACCAACACAATATCAAACACTATTTTGTAAAGCGTTTAAAATGTCCACCATTGGCATCGATGGATTTTTTTTGTATGTTATTAACATCTGAGACAAACATGCTTTTTTAGTGGGTGTTAAATCAGCATTAGAAAAATATGTCCCTGCCTATTTATTCCCCCTCACCTCCAAGAAGCTATGTGTTCGTTAATTCTTCACTCAAATCCTTTGGAACATAAGGTACTATAATACATGCACTAGGCCGGGCCCTAAGGCAGATAAAAAGATGAGCCAAAGCTGAAATCAACTTCAAAAGAGCTATGGACTAAATTTACATTTTTAGTATTCTTCTACAGCACTGAAACTAGGGAATTCAAAGCTTTCTATTCAAAAGTATTTCCTCTCTATCTAGTCTTTCCTTAGAAAAGAATGTTTAAAAATTTAGGAGAGACTACCACATGAAAACATGTTCAACATCAGTAGCCATCAGAGAACTGTGAATGAAAATCCACTTCGGGACTTCTGATCAAGATGGCAGCGGAGGCAAGCATGGCTGACGTCTTCGAACCACATCAAAATTACAACTAAAATATAGGACAAACGCCACTCAGAACTGTCAGAAATCAAATAGAATGGAAGTCTGACAACTACAGAGTTAAATAAATCATATCCATTGACATTGAACCTGCAAGCTGGTGCCCTATCTGAGACTCCATCAACCTGGCTAACACAGTTTGACCCCAAGACTCTGTCCCACCCAGACTGCTGTTCCATATGAAGGGCTGATCTTGACTCATGCTTCACAACTTCCTAAATCCTATCCAACAAGCAACAGCTACCTGTTGTTTATTTGAGCCCCAGGCCCAGCACTAGCAGCAGCCAGCCTAGATTCACAGAGTTTGGCTTCCCCTGGGAACCTCCAAGCCCAGCACAAGCAGCAGCCATCTCACGTGTTTTATAGTTCAGGGAGGGTGGCTCCAGGCAAAACATAGGTGGAGGCTGACCTTGGCCTGCACCACCCAGGAAACACCAGGGCCAGTGCATCCAGTGGGCTGCTACAGACCACATCGGAGATCCACCATCCTGCCCCTGCACAGCTGATTCTCCACAGAGGATAGAGGTTGGTCGTCAGTGGTCACAGCCAATCCTTGCAGCTGACTGGCCACTGATCTGCCAACAGCAAACAAGGCTCAACTACAAGAGGAGGGTATACTCAGCCCACATGAAGGGACACCTTCAATACCCAGTTTGGGTGATAGGGGAGGTTGTGCCTGCAGGACACCTACTACATTAGGCCACACTGCCAACACAGGGAGTCAACTACCTAATACATAGAAACAAACACAGGGAGGTTGCCGAGACGAGGAGACAAAGAAACATGGCTCAAATAAAAGGACAGATCAAAACTCCAGAAAAGCAGCTGAATGAAATGGACATGAGCAATCTATCAGATGCAGAATTCTAAACACTGGTTATAAGGATGCTCAAGGAACTTAGTGAGGACCTCAGCAGCATAAAAAAGATCCAGTCAGAAATGAAGG
>PVKM010048797.1:0-11107 GCA_004027735.1 Carollia perspicillata
AGCAGATCTCTAGCAGGCTTCAGCTTGTTTTGTGGGGCCAGAGGGAATTTTCAGTAACCATATATTGTCTTGTTCAATATTTTAACTCATTGCAGGCTAGGTTCTTTAGAGAGTAGGTCTGAACACTTGAGTGGAAAGAAACTTTAGAAATGAGGTCAAGGCCAGCTCATAAAAGGGAAGGAAGTCAGGGCCTGGGGTTCACACAACAGTTAGAACACAAGCATCTGGTGAGTTCGATCTGGACTCGTAATTTCTGCACGCTGGCACCCTCGAGCCTCTTTAACGGCAAGTCAGGTGTGTTATCTCTGCGGTTCAGCAGGACGAGCCGGCCTGAAGGACATGCCAATTCTTGTGAAAGCAGGAGAACCTGTTAGACCAACAGCACGCTCGCCCTGGGAGAGGCCGCCCTTTCCCTGGGGCCTGTGCTCCTTAGCAGCAACGGAGAACATGGCTCCCTTGGAGCCCGGGTGTGAAAAGGCTGGGTAAAAACGTACTGCAGGTGTGTAATTATGGAGGCGAGAGGCTTCTGCAGCCCGACCCTGCCCGACCAGTGCAGGGCCACTGTGGAGGCTTACCTTCCCGTTTCCTGTAGATTCCGGCAAATGGCTTCCCCTGGCATCTGACTTCGTGATGTGCAACCGAGTTCTCTTCCTGAAGGGGGGAACGCATTCCAGAGCATTTGTTCGGGCTCATGTAGGTGTAGATCTTGGACTGCCCAGTAAACACATTCTCCTAGAACGACAAACACGTATTCTGAAAGAGGCTTTAAGGAGGAGATCCCACAGCATTCCGTGCAGAAGGGGCGAGCAGAATGTAGACAAAAACCCGACATCGCCCTCTCTCCGGAGCAGGGCTGCCGAGTCACCAGCCCTCGCAGGGCAGTGGAAGGTTTCGACCCTCCCAGGTCTAAGTAGGCCTTCTCCTGAACAGATGTGGTCTCTACTTATGGTCACTAAGGGGGCATCTGGCCAGTGGGAGAACCAGCCATACACAAAGGTCTACATAAGGTGGAGAAACCCACCAGTAGCAGGGAAGTTGGAAGGACCGACTGAACAAAAGAGGGCTGGGAAGGGCTGGCCTGTGGGCAGGAGCTGCAGGGACTCCAGCGTGGAAACAGGCCCCAGGGAAGCTGATTAACCACTTCTTGGTCTGGAGGTCAGCTGGTAGGACTTGTCACGACCGCCTGAGCCTTCTGTGTGCCCAAGTCGGTGTGCCCCTCTCAAGCCAAAGCCTCCCAGGACCGCAGCGGGGACTCCGGCTGGAATCCTCAGGGGTAATTGCGGGTGGGTGGGGAGAGGAGGGCTAATGAAAGGGGGACCTGGTGCCAGCGCATTCAGGGCATAGCTCTATTGCAAATGGCACCTTGGCACTAGCAGGGGCAGGCAGGCAGGTGGGGCAGCCAGGTCACTGCTGGCGTTTGTGGGTGTGGGGCCTCACCTCTGAGTAAGCACAGACCACAGGAGAAACAATGCTAGGGCCTTTCTGCTTGGCCAGCTATTCAACACAAAGTCAGAGACACCCGGGCAGGCACCGCACGCCCTGGGAAGTCGGCCACCTCTGGAGTAGCTGGGTCTCAGGTGTGAAAATGCCATAAAGACACAAACTTTTCCGAGGTCAAACACAGCCCGGGTCATGGCGGAGCAAGGGTGGACGCCACTCCCAGGCAGGCAACAGAAAAGGAAGCTGCCCGGCTGGGCGTCCCGCCCGCATCCCGGCCCCAGGGCGGCAGGCGGGGGCGCGGGGCAAGCCCATGTGCTCGGGGAGCGGGGCTGCGGGGGCGCCCGGCCCTCGGGGCGCGCTGAGTGAGTGCGGGGAGGGTGCCTGCTTACCCCGTTGGTGCGGGGCCTCCCCGGGCCCCTCCGCTCCACAATCTCCGGGCCCGGGGCCGTCGCTGCCACCGCCACCGCCTCCGCCGCCGCCGCCACCTCCACCGCGCGGGGCTTGGACATCTTCCTGCCTGGAGAGGGGGACCCGGGGGAAGCGGGGGAGGGGGCGCTCAGGGCGCGGCGGGGCGGGGAGCGGGGCCGCCCAGGCCGGGCGCCGCGGTGGCGCCTCCCGCTGCAGCCATGTTCCGAGGGCCTGGCGGCGATGGGCCGCCCGCACCACCGGAGGCAGGGGCAGGCCGGTCGGGCCAGGCCGGGCCCGCATAGTACTCCCGCCGCCCGGCCTGACCGGGCCCCGCGCGCCGCCCGCCCCCCGCGCGGCCGGGCCCGACACACCCACCTGCAGCCCGGCCAGGCCCATGGCGGCGCGCCCGACGCCCTCGCTGCGGCCCGGCCACCACCGCTGCAGATGCCGCTGCTGTTGCTGCTGCCGCCGCCACCAGCGCCTCCGCGGCGCCCCGGGGAAGGGCCGGCGGCGCCCCACGGCTCCCCCTTCCCCCATGGCCTGCGAGGCAGGGCCCGGCACCCACGCGCCGCGGCAGCCCCGGCCGGCCTGGGATCGAGGACGCAGGGAGGGAGGCGCTGGCGGCACTTCCTCCGCGGTCTGCCCGCTTGCCACCGCCCACCGTCCGGCTCCGGGCGCGGGGAGGGGCTGGCAGGGGCGGCGCAGCGAGGCTCCGGGGGAGGGAGGCGGGGCAGGCCGCGAGGCCACGACGAATCCCGACTCGGGCGCGCCCCCTCGCGTGTGCCCTCAGCCACTCGCCGAGGAAGGGGCGGGTAACCGGAGAATGACAGCCCAGGCTCTTTGCCTGCCAGGCGGCTTCGCTCAGTGGCTCACGGATATTTTGGGAGACCGGTCCGTGCCAAGAGCCGTCAGCAGTGGTGTGCCCAAGCCTGGGCTCCCGAAGCGTTTTTGTGGGCATTTAATCCTTCCCGCAAGCCCATGGGGCCAGGTCCTGAAGCAAACCCGTTTAAACGTGGATATCAAGACTGAAGGGAGGTGCAGGGGCTTGCCCAAGGCCACAGAACTAGAAAGTGACAATCCGGGGTGGTCTGTACTTGACAGGTACAGGCCCTGGGGAGAGAGAGCCAGGGTTACAATGGGAAGTTTGCTGGGTCTTCTCTCGTGCACTTTATCCCGCTCAAACACTGCAGCATCCCTAGGGAGGTGGGCGCTGTTGTTATCTCTTTCCCACAGACAGGGAAAACGAGGGTCAGAAAGATGAGGAGGGCGGCCAAGTTCTAGGAACCACAAATGAGTTTCCAGGCAAGTGACCCCAGAGTCTACACTCCCAGCCACTACCCTTCCTGGTCCCAGATGAGATTACAGTTGGGAGGACATGATATTGCAGAAGGGCGTAGCAAGGCCCCAGGTTCTCCTGTCCCCTCCCCTCCTCCCCAGGAGCAGATGCTCAGTGGGCAGGGGATCCAGGCACCCTGGCATCTGATCCCCTTGCAGCTCAGTGCCCACTGCACTGTAGTCTGCAGGCGGGAGGCCAAAGAGTCCCTGTATTTGTGCAAAGTCAGATGTAAGCAAGACACCTCTAGGCACCTTGCTGGTGCTGCTGGGGTCATGACCAGGGAGCAAGGATTGGGTTTCTCTCCCTGCCTCAGCCCCAGAGGGGCTTTGCAACCGTGGCCAAGTCACTGTCCCAGTCTAGGCTTCAGTGTCCTCATGGATAAATGTCAAAGACCTTGAATTCCATGACCTAGCCAGGGTGCCTTCCAACAATCACAGGTTAAACGAATAGCTGTCACTTTATGTAGCTACACCTTAGAAGGAATAAGACCAAATGGGATTAAATGGCAAGACGCTGCTCAGGAACAAGCCTCTCAAATCTGCTCAGGATTTAGCATCCTTCAGGGCAGGGCTGGGGACCTCCCCCGCCATCCCCCGCCCCCCCGTCCACCCCAGCCACTACACTGCCCACTTGAACACCACGAGGCCATGCTAAGAGTGAAAGAGGATGCTAAAGTGACACTCAGGCAGCCATCTGAAACAGTGTCTATCACATCTGCAAGGCAGAGAAGGTTTTTCAGTCGCCAAACTATTAAGAGAATCACGGTTTGAGAACAGGAAGCACCTCGTCCACTTCATACGCTATTTTAAGCCCCACCCCATGCTCACATACTCTTGGCCACAGTGCTCTCAATTTCGGCTGACTGCAAGGGATACAGTAAATGTAAGTCTAGCATCCACTCCTCGCCACTCTGCATCTCTAGGACCTACAAATTCTAACACAAATCATTCCATATAAGTTTTAAAACAGTCTTTCCTTTCTCTGAACAGAAGTTGTTCTATGTACATATAACAAATACACCCACCAGCAAAGAGAAAAACTCTTTAACATTGCCCAGGATCTCACAGAAATAGAATTCAGAAGCAGTGATATGAAGAGCTGGCCCTTATTGAGTATTCACTGTAAGTTCGGGCCTGTAATAAGCATTATTAAGTCGAGCCTTCCCAACCCTTTATGAGAAGGTGCTATTCCTATTTTACGGATGCAGAGATTAAGGCTCGGGGAAGAGAAGCCTCACTTGCCAAGGGTTCTGGGCTGGGTGCTGCAGTACAAGGACAGTTTATCATTCGGGTTGGATGTTGCTTCCCTTGAGCTCAGACATTAACATGGCAATTCATCGATTCCGCAAACATTTTCTGAAGACCTACTTTGTTTGAAGCCCTGTGGTAAGGTGAACACAGAGACTGATGGCGAATGGTGAGGACAGAGTAGTAGGTTGGGGTGGATAGGTCATGGCAAGGACTGGGGTCCTAAGAGCAACGGGAGGCTGGGGGTGGGGGCAGAGTGGAGGTTGAATGGTAAAATCTGTGTCCTAGCTGCTGAGGGATGATCGGTAGGAGGTGGCAAAAGAGCAGAGAGACCAGTAAGCAGGCCCTCTGACAGTGCCGTCGAGGGGCTGGTCCTCCTCAGACGGACATACTCAAGGGTGAAAACACGTACATGATTCTGAAACTTCAAAACCAGAGTGGAGTTGCCTGTTTTCTGAACCTTTAGTTTGTGGGGCCCAGTGGGCCTCTCAAAGTGAACTACAAGTGGCCTCACACAGTGGCGTTTGTCCCAAAGACCACTTTTCTAGAAGAAAAAAAAAAACGAACCCCTCGTTTGAAGTACTGTAAATGATTTGGCATCTACAATACCAAACGCCGCATGTAATAGTTTGCAAGAGCAATGCAGCCTAAGAAATAAGTAACTACTAATTTGGGGGTCAAGTGAGACAGTGGAAATCACTAACCAATAAACTACAAAGGTGGTATGGAAGCCTGCCATGGTAGCAGCTGGGAGCTCCTGTCCTGTTTTGGCTAAGACAGGTACAAGGGGAACTGGCAAAGGCACAGAGGCTAGAGAGCGACTTTGGACTTCAGCTCCCACCTCTGAAAAATGGAAATAACAATTTGTAAAGATTAACTGAGATGATAAAGTGCCTAGCCCTTAATGGTAATTATTAAGTATTAGTAATTTACAAGCATTATTTGGTCCATATGAAGTATTTCAGTATTTCAATGGCCAAGCGCTTAGTTTTGCCCCTCCCTGCCACAAAGATTAATTAAAGCAAACTATTTTTTAAAAGATGTTCTACTGTTGAAATAGGTAGATTAAATGATTTTACTGTGATGGGAAAATGAATTGGGGAAGCATATTTTATTAATGTTTGTCAGATAAATTAGTCAGATACTATTAATATACTTTTAGATGCTTAACACTTTTCTGGAGAAAAATAGTCATCTTAATTTCCTCTGCGGATTGAGTTATTAGGCTCTGTAACTTGAAGTTCATTATGCCTCATTTCTTAACCAGAATCTGGGTAAGTCTTATCCTAAAAGGCCCTAGAGGGACGCTGGGAGAATAAGTGATGCAGCTGGGTGCAGGGCCTGAAAAACAGAGGGGCCCCATAAGTATTTACCGAAGGAGTCCTTATTTTATTCATTATTATTGCTCTAGGGAGCATACTGCATTAAGACCAATTCCTACTGAAATGCAACGCCTTGGAATATTGAGAAAAATGTAAAACCCCAACTTACTTTTTAAAAATAATAATGCTAGTCAACCGTTACACTCAAATTTTTGCATGAAGGAGACACAGCGGCTGGAAATGAGGGGTAGTTGGGGGTTGCTTTGCCGCATAACGTGGGTCTCACTGTCCTGACAGCAAATTAAGTGTGCAATGAAGGGCTCCGGAGGCAGGGACATTGCCTCCCGCGGCTGTGCTGTCCTTCCCACCCAAGCCATTTCACACGGGCAGGAGTCTTGACCAGGTGCGGAACGAAGGGCCTCCCGGGGAGGTGCCAGGGGACGCGCCTCACCCCCAACTGGACCAGCGGGGCCGGGTCCCTGTCCTGGCGGCGCAGAGCTGACTCAGGGCGTGGAGACAGAAGGCAGGCGCCTGCGGTGGCGTCCACTCGGACGCGCGCCCCATGCCGTGGGTTCCTGATCTGAGCCCTCGCCTCAGGGTCACCTCTTTTCCCCAGCAGAGAGAGCCCAGAGGGAGCGAAGCCTCGCCCTCCCCAGTCTTTACAACAATGACAACCATTCCCTGGAGGTGACCTGCGCTTTAGTTCCAAAGGGCTTTGACATATGGACTCGCTGCCTCTGCAAAGGCAGGTCTGCTTGTGCCCACACTTAGGAGAAACCAAGGCACGGGAGTGGGAGGGGCTTCTGGAGGCTTGAGGGGTGGGTGAAGAGCTTGGAGAGGGTTCCTCAGCGTCCCACACCTCCCACCCCCGGTCCACGCGCTCCACCAGAGCAGCCCGCAGGAGGGTGCCTCCCCGCCGCCGCTGCCCCTCCCGCCATTCCGGTCCCCCTCCAGAGCGACCCCAACCCCAGCAGCCCAGGCGCTGACCACCTGGGCAAGTACCTCTAGCCATGACCCTGGTCTGTCACCGCCTAGGATCTCCCGGGAAACGCAGCTTTCGAAAAAAGTTGCAACAACTGTAGCCAACTGCTCCGCAGAGCACCGGCTGCTGCCCTGATTGGCGCGGTCTCCCGCCTCTCCCCTTGCTGCGTGCTGTGATAGGTGAATGCCAGGAAAGCCCGCCTTTCTCCCCGCCTCTCCGGCTGGGGGCGGGGTGAGCGGCCACACTTTCTACAAACGCTTTCGGGACAGGTCCCGGAGGAGGTGTTGGTGGTGGGGGTGTTTAAATTTTACCGTCTCCAAGCGCTGATTGGCTGCGTCGGAAGGACACCAGCGCTGCCATTGGAGGCCCCAAACTCCGCCCTCTCACGGTGCAGAAACTCAGCCTCTGGAGGTTTAGTCATGTGGCTGGAGTACCCGGCTCGCAGCGGACCCCCAAGGACTTCCGGTTTTTTCTCCAACTTGGCCAGAGCCCGACTTTGACTTGCTACGTCCCCATACGACCTGGGAAGCCTGGCTCCCAGCAGTTGGGTATCTCTAGCACCTTGACATCTTCCAGCAGTGTAATCCATAGGTTCGAACGGTCTATTATGCCATTAGTCAAAACCCGCTGGCCTAGCTCCGACCAGCTAACCGAGTCAGTGGGTAAAGCCTAGAACCTCAGCGAGCCGTAGCCCACCTATCATGCCCACTTATCACAGATGGGGAAACAAGACCAGAAGGAACAGCTAATTTACTTGTTGCCCACGGTCACCCAGCAGCTTAATTGCAGGGCCTGGATCAATCTTTTGACTATTAGCTCGCTGGATGATTACCTGAACCCTAGGGAAACAACCCTGCAGTGTTCCCCACCCGGGGGGCCCTCCCTTGGTTTGGTTCCAGAGAAGCACAGGTGTCCTGGATATTCTTTTCTTTAAACGCAGGGAAGGTATCAAGTTGCAGCTTTTCCCTTGGGGTCCCTTCTGGGGATGTTGGCAAATGCTACTCACTCATCCATTCTCCCTTTGGTCCCCAAGAAGGTTTTGGAGATCTCAACATTACCCAAAGAGCCTGACATGCAGGAAAGCAAAATAGGGTGATGCTTATGAAAGCACTGGGGAAAGGAAGCACTGACGTGCTGGGTGGCACGGGTGTATTCAGCTCTCTGGCCCTCCACATCCCTAGCTGTCAAGTGATTTTTGGAGTTGGGTAAAGAGTGATCCTTAAGGTTTCTTCCAGCTTCCATGAACATAGAGAGGTCCTTACTTTCCCTAAAATTCATCAGTTCATTTCCTTGGGCTGTATACCTGGCATTGTCCGATACCCTGAGGATAACACAGTGGTAAATAAGACACGCACGCACATTTCTTAGGGAAGAGACCACTTTTTTAAAAAGATTTTATTTATTTATTTTTAGAGAGAAGGGAAGGGAGAGAGAAACAGGGAGAGAAACATCAATATGTGGCGGCCTCTCGTGCACCCCCAACTAGAGACCTGGCCTGCAACCCAAGCATGTGCCCTGACTGGGAATCGAACCAGTGACCTTTCAGTTCACAGGCTGGCACTCAGTCCACTGAGCCACACCAGCCAGGGCAAGAAACCACTTTTTAAAAGATAATATTACATAAAGATAATAAAAGATACTATTAAAAGGTAATATTACATATGTTGAATAAAATGAAAATGGGTAATTTCACAGAGTGTGAGTGGGGAAAGAGAGGGTGGCTTCTTTAGGTTGGTGAAGTGAAAGAAATTCTGAGTTGGTGGCTTTAAATTATACCCTAAATAGGTAAGATCCATGGGGAAAGGTACTTCTAAGCAGGGGAAAGAGCAAGTGTAAATGCCTGGAGATGGAAATGAGTTGGGTGTGCCTGGGAAAGGAAAACTCCAGTGTGATTGGAATTGAGAATATGATGGGGAGAGGGGAGGGGGCGGGGCTGAAAGGTAGGGGCTAGATAACAGAGGCCCTTGAAGATGGTGCTGCCCTCTCTGTCCAAATCCACTTTTCTCTCCCCTGCTCTGCGCATCAGTCTTCAATTCTGAAACTTGATTTTATTCACTGCTAAATGGCTATCATGTCAAACTGCTACATCCACATATGCTTTATTTTTATTTATTTTTAGTTTTTTTAAAAGATTTTATTTATTTTTAGAGAGAGGGGAAGGGAGGGAGAAAGAGAGGGAGAGAAAAATCAACGTGTGTTTGCCTCTCAGGGACCCCCCGCTGGGGATGTGGCCTGCAACCCAGGCGTGTGCCCTGACTGGGAATAGAACTGGCAACCCCTTGGTTCACAGCCCACGCTCAATCCACTGAGCTATACCAGCCAGGGTGATTGGTTGTTTCTTGTATGTGCCCTGACTGGGGATCGAAACTGCAACCTTGGCAGTTCAACCTTGATGTATCATGGTGACATTCTAACCAACTGAGCTACTGGCCAGGGCCTGGAAACTTCTACTTTCATGTTCCTGGGACCCCTGAGCCACCATTTAAGAACCACAGAGAAGCTGCTGGAGAGACCACAGGTAGAGAGAGAAATACAGCTGTCCTAGCATTCCCACAGAGCCCATCTCATGGCTGATCCATCAGCTGGTTATAGTCACACAAGCGACTATTAGCAAGACCAGCCGAAGAACTGTTCAGCTGGTAGGATCATGAGAAATAAGAAAATGTTAAGTCATTACATTTGGGGGTCGTTTATGTTACATAGCAATAGGTAAGCATATTCTCCATACCTAAAGCCAAGGGCACTGCTTCCTCTTCAGACCTGTTTGCCTTCCTGAAGTCATAGTTTCAGTTAATGGCACTCAAGCCAGAGCCACAAACAGAGATGTCATCCTCTAACCCTTCTTCCCCCCCATTCCTATCCAACCAGCAGCTGTGTCGTGCTGGCTTGACTGCCTAAATATTTCTTGAGTCTGGCCCTCTTCTATTGCTCAACGACTTTGCTCCAGTTCAGGTTCTGCCGTAACTTCTCTCAACCTGTCTGTCTTCATACCTTCGGCCCAATTCTCATACCTGCTAGACTGCTCCCAGCGATCCTCACACAACACATGCCCAACCACGGCAGGGCCCTGCAGCCTGAAGAATGAAGCCCAAACCCACCTGGAAAAGGCTCTTCGAGAATGGCTTTCGCCTACTTTTGCAAATCTACTGATAACTACTTTTGATTTGCTACGTCAGTCAAGGTTCAGACAGGAGACAGAAACCACACCAGTTATTTAATGCAGATAACTCAGTATAAGAAATTGTTAACTACCTATCAACTGGCTGATTAGGTAACAGAAAGGGTAAAGAGAAAAGCTGAAGGCATCCCAGAGGTAGCATAGCATCTTCAGGAAAGCAGCTCTCACCACTGCAGCTCAGGGAACAGAGGGAAAGCTTGGTGTGATTTTCACTCAGCAATTACACCAAGCCCTGACTTCAAGGAGGGGGCTCTTGCTAGTCCTCCTGTCTGGGAGGCCGCTGCTCTGGGAAGGAAACAGCTGTCGGGGGAAGTGTTGCTGGAATAACGCCTGCAGGAAACTTTTCTCACCTGGCAGCCCCTCAGTGTCCCTGGAGCACTCCCTGTGGCAAGAGTGACCCCTACGACCGCTGGAGGGGCAGAAGAACCCTGGTTTCACTGTGCATGGCAGAGAGGGGCTAGGGGCAGAGGTGGGGAGCTGAGAAGCAGCGTCTGGGTAACTGACACACTTGCCTTGTGACTGCCCCTCCTCCTTGCTTTGCAAGGGCTGTTTCCTCTCCCAGGAATGCAGGTGCTTCTTCTCTTTGCCAGGTGCACGCCTACTTCTCAGCTCTGTCCTCACTCTCTCAAGGAAGCCTTCCTTGACTCCTTGGTGAGGTCAAGTGCCTTCATGATGGCTGTTGGCATCTCGGTCCCACTGTCAGTTCCAGGGTTAGACTTTGGGGAATGTTTTAGTTAATGCCAACTAGACTGTAATGGCATTAATCGCAAGGACCAGGACCATCCACTGCCACCTCCTTGATTTGTTTTTCCTATACTTGTGCTCCTAACCTCTAATGTAGTCGCTGGCACAAAGCAGAGGCTCGCTAAACCTCTGTTGAATCGAGTGAGAAGTGTGCATGCCCATGGATGAGAGGCAGTCAATGCCATGCCTGACTGGGGATTTCCCTGAACTGCTTCCACTAGTGTCTCAGTTCTCACCTTGACACAACTTCTTCTTGTGCACACAAATGTTATGCACAGACTTCCGGCCAAGATGGAGGCGTAGGTGGAAGCACTGTGCCTCCTCTCACAACCAAGATTAAGGACAACAAATATTTATAAACAATAACACAACCAGAACACAGAAAATTGAAATGCGGAAGTCGACGGCCATTCAACCCAACCGGTAAGAGGGGCGGAGTCGGCAGGCGGC